>BSBK01007288.1:2500-278490 GCA_027943335.1 Chamaecyparis obtusa | reverse complement strand
CTCCCTCTTCATCTATGGCAAGATTATGCTCTAGAGGAAGTAGGTGAGGCCTTGGGGGATTTCTTAATGTTGGATCATGACTCATTTAATATGTATCATTCCACCATGGCCCACCTTTTGATTGATCTTGACATATCGAAGGGTCTTCCAGCCAAAATCAAAATTGAATTATTGTGGGATTTTGGATCCAACAACTTGACTATGAAGGTATTCCTTTTAGATGTTGTAAATGCTTTAATACTGGTCACATTTATGATCAATATGGCTTGGATACCAAGAAGAAGAAATCTTCTCCCTCTTGGTGGAAGGGAGCTTCCACCCAGCATTAGAAAGTCATGAAAAAATTCCTCTAAGCCCGAGTAGGAGGTTGATCTTGTTCTAGGAGCTCTGATGTCTTCTATGGCAGTGGATAGCTCATGTCCTACTGCTTCTATTGAGCCTGCTATGGTTGTTGGACCTGATCTTGTTCCCCCTTTTGTTGGTTATGTTCAAGATCCTTCTTTTCTAGATGAAGTTGTTCACCCTTGTGTTGGTTATATTCCAACTCCTTTTTTGCTAGTTGGAGCTAGGCCCCTTGTTGGCAGTTCTTAGGGTGTTGATTCTGCTGACCCTGCTGGTGTTTTGGCAGTTGCTAGTTCTAATTCTATTGATCCTCTTTTAGTTAGTCCCTTGGATGGGATTAATGTTGGCCCTTTTTTGGATTCTTCATTGGCTATTTCAACACCTATACAGGGTGCTAGCTCTTTAGTCTTGAATTCATTGTGCTGGCAAGATGAGGCTGCTAGAGTTGAAGAAGGGTGGATCATAGTAAAAGATAAACAATCTAAGAGATCCTCCTCTTCTCTTGACATGACCCTTTAGTACCATAAGAAGGGACAAAAAGTATAGTTCACTTTCTTTTTCTGTTGTTTTACTTTGGTTTATCTTGCGCAGCGGACTGGGATGTTTTAGTTGGACTGTTTTCTTTAGCAGTGTTTTTTTGTGAGGTGTTTGGGGTGTCTGGTCTTTCATTTTGGCTGGACTGGTTGTATTTAAGGAACTCTTAATATTTTTATCTTAAGTTCCAACTTTGTAAAGGGTGTCGAGGCCCCTTCAAAACCTTTTGTTACCTTAATATTAAAAATCCAAGTGTCTCCCTTGGTTTCATCAATATTATAGCTATTGGGTGACATTGTCCTTAATGTCTTTACTCTTATGTTTGTGTGCTAAAATGTTGACACACTTCTATGAGTCCATTATATCAAAGATTGCTCAAGAATGAGGTCTCAAATGGTGACTCATAGCTCTTGATTTATGGAGTGCAAGGGGTTTATAATGGAGGCCCTCAAATTAGACTTAGTTTGTGCCCCATGCAAGTACACCATAAAATGAGAGATTCAAAGAGGAAAAGCAAGAATGCTAATCTCCATGATCATCAAGTATGCATGAAAATTAAAATGAAAGTTATTCTATATTATAACAATGCATGAAAGAAAACTAATCTATGAAAGGAAATTCTTATGCAAGATTATTCTATGAAAGGAAACATGAATCTAATCTAATATGCAAGTGCAATATTAATCTAAATGGATTGTCATGGGGGCATGAGAGAAGAAGACAAGAAAAGAGAAGTTGCAATGTTCAAGCTCAAGTGCTCAATATCTTCTCCAAAATCACTCTCCAAACCTGCATAACAATAACATAAATCTTGATCTCTAAAATCTCCATGCATAAATGAGAAGGAGAGGGCTCCTTATAAAGGATTTAAAAATAAATCGATGGTCAAGATTAAGAGGCAAAAAGAAATGAGCAATGGTGGAGATTAAATCTTGTTTGATCCATGTGCTCAAGATTCTGAAGAGGCAAAATCAATGGACATGGTTAAGAGGCAAAAAGATATATGGAAGAGATTAAGAGGCAAAAGGAGATTCCACTTATCTTGGAAAGTGTGCATTCAATGTGTAGACAAAAATTCTTTTTATTTTTATTTTTATTTTATTATTTATTTATTATTTTTTAGCAAAGTGGTTTCCATTATTTAATTAAAATATTTTTATTTATTTAAAAGATATTTTTCTTTTAATTAAATGTGGCTTAGGATAAAGTGATTTTATTATTTAATTAAAAAGGCATCATGTTCTCTTAATTAAATAAAAATTAGGATAAAATGATCAAACCTTAGGAAATATTGAAATAATTGAATTAATTATGATTTGATCAAGGAAATTGATTTAAATTAAAAATATTGCAAAGCATTGATTCAAAAAATTGATAAATTGATGAATGAAGGCCAAAAGTCTAGGCGACCATTTTAGGGTGCATACATTTGCCCCTCTTTGACTAATGTGTAATCTTCATGGGAACACATGTAGTCAAAGAATGAAGTTAAAATGTGAGATTGATTTGGGATCACAAAACAACCCAAACATGTGATCGACGAAAGGGAACACATCAGGACAAAGATAAGATGATTGAAAAAGACAAGGCCGACATCCATGTAAATAGGTAATTGTCAAGTCTCAAGCAAGGTTGGAATTGATAGGATTGATAAAGCTGAATCAAGGATTGAAGTTTGATAGGTACTGCCCCCTCATGATTGAAATTGAAATGAGATAGAGGAGAAATAGTAAATTGATAAATTTGATCAACTCGAACTAAAGATAAGGTTCTTGATGTAAGATGAAAGATATAAGGATCACAGAACCAAGGTAGATCATAAAGCATGAAAGATTATGCCCCAAGGTTGAATTAGAAGAAAAGAAGTGGGGTGAAAACGAATGGAAGATATAAGTTTGGAAAAGGTGAAGAGAATGAAGAGAAGAAAGAGAATTTACCTCAAGAAAGAGAATGCCTCAAAATCAATCAATTGTTTAAGATAGAAAATTTTGATTGAGATCACAAAAGAAGATAACGAAATGAAGATCAAAACATGACCACAGTTGATTACAAGTCCAAAAAGAAAGATGAAGGAAAACCCTCTCAAACTCTTAATGCAACCTATAAATGCAAATTAACATGAAGAATAACAGTGCAAGCTACATGAAAATGCAAAGGTGTACTTGCAATAGAGCAACTATAAACATAGGATTTTGTGTTCATCATTCATTAGAGAATGTTAAGGAACTTATTTTCATCATTTTGCATTATTAACGGACATCGGAAAATCACACAACCATCACTAGTCACAAGCACAACTATGAATATATTGAATATTATTGATATCGGATTGGAATGTGGAAAGATTCTAACATAAGCATCAAAGACATAAAGGTCAAGATGACTTCGATGTTAGCTTACCTAATTTAATGTAGCAAAACCACGCTCGCATCAAGGCAAAGATGCTAGGATGACCAAAAGAATGGTTGTGCCTCAAATCTCCTAAGTGTTTTCAAGGGAACAACAAGAGACACTCAAGAGCTTCAAGACCACACCCACAAGTAGAAAGTAATTAAAAACATGCCTCATCGCCCCAAGTCCTCTAGCTATGCATCCTGGAGAGACTTATTAGACAAGGATACTCAACGAAAATGAATAACAGTCAGCACACAAAGAAAATATCATGACATATATCAAGCATTAAGTGTTGTGTTTAAAAATTTAAGTCTATTCACTGATACTAAGTTTCAAGGATTAAGGATCGAATACTTGCAAGTAGGTAAGATCACATGACAAAACTAGGCAAGACCAAACTGATAAGTGTTGAAAAATACTCAATGCCAGGGGTTGTGTTGAAAAACACAGTTGGGGTGGTGTTGAAAAACACCATTTGCGAGGTGTCCTAAAGATGAACACATCCAAGAGACCAAATCTAACATAGTTATGCCCCATAGACAAAGACAAAGACCAATTCCAATCCAAGGCAACAAGGATAAGGCATGATGGAGAAAGACTAAGTGTCAAGGATGTGTGCTAAGAAACAGGGGTACAAAGGCCTCAAATAGCGCCCGTTTCCAGGTTTTCACCACTTGGATTTTATTGCAAATTTTTTTTTCAGGACTTTTTATAATTTTTTTTTGTATTTTTGCTACCAAAGGCGCCTGTTTCCAGGTTTTCACCAAGGTACTTTTTCTCTTTTTTTTGAATTTTTGAATTTTTTTGAATTTTTTGGATATTTTTAGAATATATAATTTTTTTTGGAGATACATCAAAGCACCTATTGCTAGGTTTTCACTAAGATAATCATTTTTTCAGGACATCTTCCAATTTTTAGAAGTTTTAACAATATATCATATTTTTTGGATTTTTTAGGATCAATAAGTATGTACAAAGGATGCCCCTAGATAAAATGGGCATCAAACTCCCAAACAAGATCACATCGTGTAGTCCCAATGTCTAGCAAGGTGGAGAACAAGAGGGAATAGCAAGCTAGTGGAAGAGATGGAAGACAAGAGAATGAAGGAGAATGAAGGGAAGAACTCCTCAAGAGTACCCAAGCTAGGGAAAAATTGTCATGTAAAGCACATTTGGACAAGCAATGAAAGGTCAGCATAGGATAAGTCACAAAAGTGTAATGAAAAAGAAGGAAAGGATGCAGTCCAAAGGAGTAGACATGTCAAGAGGCTTCATAGAATCGTGTTTTACAATTTTTAATTAGATCAAGACCAAAGGGAAAAAGGATAGCAAAAGACTAAAATGAATGGAGGAAAATAAATATGAAGGGCTAAACATGAATGGAATAAAAAAAAAGATCATCATAAGATAGATCACAAGATAGCTAAATGTTCATGTATAGGCCAACATTATCAAGATCAAAGAGAGAAGACAATATGGATGAAATATGTAGAAGAACTATGCATGATGCCTGATTGCCAGGTTTTCATCAAGGTACTTATCCAAGGCACCACAAGGGAGTGGTTTTCAACATAGAATAAATTTATTTCTCTTTAATTTTTCTACCAAGGCTCTTGTTTCCAGGTTTCCACCAAGGCACATTTTTAATTTTTTAATTTTTCTATTTTATTTTATTTTTTATTTTTTTTGGAAGAAGGCAAGATTTTTATATAATGCTCCTTGAAAGGATAAACCATGATATGCCAAGGATTCAAAATGATATGCTCAAAGATGATGATAGGGAAAGGAAGATGGAAGAGACAAATGGAGGATAAGATTTTATGTAAAGCGAGTGAGGTTGGAAGATAGGAGGAATAGGAAAATGAGGAAAAAGGATAGAAGGTAGAAGGATAATGAATGGAAGGATTGTGAAAGGGTAGATGGAAAGGAAGGCAAGATCAACATCAACAGACACCTTGAAGGGGTGGCGAGAGGATGGAGGAAATGTGAATGAGGGAATATGGTGAATGGATAGCAGAGGTTGCGATTTAGGTGCATGAAATGGAAGAATGTTTTTGGAAGAAGATGAAGTGGAAGCCTTTGGAAGCTTGAATGTCAACTTCACTTGTTGCTCAACATAATACTCTTTCAAGAGAGACTTTGGAATCCATATAGCTGTAGGATTTTCTTTTTTTTTGATGATTTAGAGAGAATATCTTCAATGATTGATTTTGGAACCCATACTTGTCTTGTAGTTTTCTTCTTAAATATCTCTTTTGACTTTATGCCTCCATGTCGATTAGAGGAGACATGGTGATCTTATTTTTTTAATGGATTCTTGTATTGCTTCTTTTTCTTGTATTGAACATTCAAGTAACTTTCAAAAGACTTGGGACTTGTGGAAGAAGAAGGAGGATATGACTAGTTCAGATGGGTGGGTGGATGAAAAGGATTCAAGGATATGCATCTATGTTGATTTTAAGAAAAGATAGGAGATGGAGGGATGTAAGGACTCAAGATGGATGATGAATTAGGAGAATTAAGAGGGGAAAGTGAAGGGACATAATGGCCCAAGATAGAAGGAAGATGTGAAGCCCTTAGTATTTGTGGAGGAGGTCCAAGGATGGACGTGGAAGATACAAAAGGATAATCAATAAGTTCATCAACATCTATATGACAACCAAGGATATCAACTCTTTAGAGTGAGCATTAGGATTTGAAATAGGATCATGAACATCTTGAATAGGAGCAACTTCTTTGATAGGATTGTTTGAAGCTTGAAAAGACTTAGGAAGAGTAGAAAGTGGAAGTGAACACGGAGTGGTAGAACAAGAAGATGGAAGACTTTGATCTTGACAAGGAGCTTTGGATAGCATAAGCGTATAATTTTTCTCTTGATTTTCAATAGGCTTAACATTGGAAGTAACAACACTATTTTTAATAACCTTAATGGAAGTATCATCTTTGGAAATCGCAAGTGCAGTAAGGTTATTTTGATTGTCAATAAGCTCAATGGTGTAAGTAGTAGCTTGATCTTCTTAGGAGAAGACTTAAGACATGGTGGAATGAATGAGAAAGGGTGTGCAGGATCAAAAGAACCATGAAATGAATAAGAGACATCATGAAAAGGAATGGATGACATGGAGGGTTCTTGATCTTGATCTTTCTTTATGTTTTTTTCTTTATCATTTTTAGAGTCCTCTTGACATGGAGCCACTTCTAAGGACAAGGAAGCATGTTGGAATTGTATGGATGACTTTGGAAGAGATGGTGAAGGACTAGCTAAAGTAGGCATTATAGTGTATAAATGCTTAGGTTTAACATTATTGAAAGTATTTGTAGCCAAGTGAAGGTTAGCTTGAGTTTCTTTAAGAGGTATCCCTTGAGGATAACTATAGGGAAGTGCTTGAAAAGTATTAGGACCTTTGTTGGATGAAGGATTTGTGAAAGATTTGAAAGACTTGGAAGCTTTAGGAAATGTATGGGTATTGGAGGAAGTAGGGGATGGAAGGGAACCATCACAAGACAAAAGTCCATCATTAACATAATCTTTCTCAAAAGTGTAATCTTTATTTTCAGCATGAGAGTTCTTAGAGGAGAGATTCTTATAGTATTTACATTTATAATCAGTGTGGAAAACTTTCTCTTCCTCAATAAAAGTAGATGTATCATCTAGGTATTGTTCACAAAAATTATCAAAGTCTCTTTCAAAATCAGAATCATATGGATCACCATCATGATCTATCCAATGTGATGACCCATTTCCAGTAAGCACGAGCACATGACTAGGAGGACTCTTAGGAATAGAGGTGTCATAGGTATCACTACATTGTCCATCATCATAGTCATCAAAGATGGGCATGCCACTCTTTATGGAAGAGGTATCACAATGTTTGTCACGTTGCTCATTATGGTATGTCTTGAGAAGAGAAGTAAGACTCTTGGGAGAAGTAGAAGAGGAATGAGATCATGAATAAGAGGAAAGTGAAGACCTAGTGGAGGAAGAAGACTTGGATAATGAGGAATGTGAATAATGTCTAGAAGATTCATGGTAAGACTTGGAAGATGAGGAAAGATGAGAAGAATTAGAAGATGAAAAATGTTTGGAAGAAGGAGGTCATGACAAGATCATGTCTATGATCCTAGAAAATCCATCTTATTTTTTCAACTTTTCTTTTATTTTTGTCTTAATTTTATCACTCGTGCAATATCTAGAAGGACTATTGGAGGAATAAAACTCTTCGAATTGAGAAATGAGTTTGAGATCATCTATTTTCAAGAGAGGTTCCATAACAAGATAGTTGAAATTCATGGTTCTGGAAGAGGATGAATCAAGCATGAAAGTGATAGAAGAGATGAATAGAAGAAGGTAGACTAGATAATAAGAGGAAAAGAATCAAGAAGACATGAAGAGTTTAGGAAGAAGAGGAAGAAATGTGAAGGAAGAAGAGAAAGGATGGAAATGGGAGACTAGGAAGACATGGGAGATGTGGAAGAAAGAAGACCAAGAGTCATTTTGTGCAACTTGATACCATTTAAGTTCATTTGAGTAACATGTCATAGCACTTTTGGGGAGTTCTTTGAAGTTTTTATCACTCGAGAACTCAGATTTCGTTCATTTTAAATAACCAACTAGATACATCAATAGATTTTTATCATCAATCAAGCACATAAGACAGTAATCAAAAGTTCAAGCAAACAAATTTCTTCAAACAATGAGCAAGGGACAAAGCAACCTTGCACATGAACAAGAATAGTGACTTAGTATGCTACTCCTTAAAGATTCTACTTGTGTATGTTCTCAAAATATTTTTCAACCATGCACATAGTCCTAGCAAATAAAAAGTTGGTTGCACCATGGTTCTTAGTAATGGTCAACTCTACATTTTTTGCAATTTCAAGAGGGTGAACTCCAATCCAGGTGCACCCGGGTTTTGACACATTCTGAGAATTTAATCAATCAGCGATGTTGAGGAGATCTGACAACCTAACAAAAAATAACACTTGTGGAGATTTCTTCCACAAGGACATTTATATAGCGGTTGTTCCTACCATGACAAAAATGGCTATTACCACTTGAGGTTCTGTCCACGTGGTTGACCCAATAAAGGGAATGTCCACTATGGTTAACCCTCTCTAACAAGGTGACTCACAAAAAAGACCACATGGGGACTTGGTTTAGATTCAAAGATCTGAGTTTCTGGTACTACCCAAAAAGGGAGTAGAGCATAATCCTCAAGCCTCTTCACTTCACCCAAACATAGCAAACAATTTCATTGACATGCTGAGATTGAAACCACCTCACCAAGGTTCATGATGTCAACAACAAAGCCTACTGAGCTCTCTAAGTGGGACCAAGAGAGAATGTACTGATCAATGTTGAAGACTAAATCAAGCAAGATCATGAGATAGTAACAATATCCTCCCTACCTACAAGGGGTTCTATCATTAAGAAGAGTTTTGCAAGAAACCCACTCTCTCAAGAATGCCACAAATAGTGTTCATAGGGCCTATTTACCATGTGAAACATATATGCAAGAAAGTGAATCTATGTTCTTTTTAGAGCCCAAAATTGAAGCGTGATCTATGAAAGCAATAAACATTCAAGCTAGACACATGAGAGGTTCATTTTAATTTCCAAAATTCAAATGCTATAGAGATTCAACAAAATACCTCAAGTCCAAAGCAACGTGCTTAGTAAATTTTTGTTGAGCTTTTTGTGCAAGCAAGCCACGAACTCTCCAACAAGAAAATAAGCAAATAAGATATGCAATGTATATCCAACTTATGCAAACCCTAGGGTTACATCTCAAAAAAAATTGAAATTTTTATTGAAGTGATGCAGGAGCATCCTGGGTGTAAGAGCAATCTTGCATCACCCAAAAATATTTCTGGTTTTGTTTTCAATAAGGGCTATTTTGTGCAGAGCTGCTATTTATGGAAACTTTCTATTCTTAGTAAGTTGGTCATCCAATCTTGGAATATTCTGATTTCTTCCCTAGAGGTTCATTTTTTGTCATATCAGCCTGCCAGTAAAGTTTCATTGACAGATCAAGTCTAGCTTTGTAGATATTGAAGATTTTTGGTATTGGCAAAAGGGTACAAAAACGTTGAACTCAGTTTTGAAGGCTTTAGAGGCCTCAGATGAGGTCAAAAATTTGGGTGACAAGTTCTTGCTCCAATCAAGCCTGTAGATCACATCATGGCCTTTCCAGAATGGGGTTATAATAGTCAATCGGGTCAACTGGTGATGATTTATTATCTTCGGAAGTTGGGTCACCTGAAATGGTAGAAAATGATTTTCCTTCAAAATTTATGTTTGGGTTTCAAAATTTATTTTGAGCTGATTTTGATGTAATAAATTGTAAAATAAAATAATTCCAAGTTTGGTCGGTCTTGTTGGCTAAATTTCTAGAACATTCTCGGGCGGTGGAAATTGCCTATATAAGGAAGGCTGTAGTGTTGTCTTAGGCAGTTTGGTATAGTTCTGGGTAGTAGATCTGGGTAATAATTCAAGGCTTTGTCCTAAAAAATATTGTAAGGGAATGCCCACGTGGCTTTGCATATTGTAATTCTGAAAGTTTGTAATTCCACATTTGTGGAGATAATAAGAAGCCAATTTTTTGTTCTTGCATATTGTTGTTGTTTCTCTATTTATGTTATGTGTTTATGGTATCAAGGGGAGCACCCTTCATCATGAAGCATCTCTGATATGTCACAAACCTACAAAAAAAAATTTAGACCAAAACTTTAAGTCATTTAGGGGATATGATCAAATCTTTGAAAATCTAGTGTTTTAGTCTCCAAGCAAATCTGCACAAGGGGGTTAGGTCCAAAAATAAATAAAACAAGCATGTAGAGGTGGGTTTCCCCATGATGGGTGCCAAATTTTTTTTTGACTACATGTGTTCCCATGAAGATGATGCATTAGTCAAAGAGGGGCAAATGTATGCACCCTAAAATGGGCACCAAAAATGTGTGTTAAAATGTTGACACACTTCTATGAGTCATTGTATCAAAGATTGTTCAAGAATGAGGTCTCAAATGGTGACTCATAGCTCTTTATTCATGGAGTGAAAAAGTTTATAATGGAGGCCCTCATATTAGACCTAGTTTGTGCCCATGCAAGTACATCGTAAAATGAGAGATTCACAGAGGAAAAGCAAGAATGCTAATCTCCATGATCATCAAGTATTCATGAAAATGAAAATGAAAGCTATTCTATATGATAACAATGCATGAAATCAAACTAATCTTTGAAAGGAAATGCTTATGCAAGATTATTCTATGAAAGGAAATATGAATCTAATCTAATATGCAAGTGCAATATTAATCTAAATAGATTGCCATGGGGGCATGAGAGAAGAAGACAAGAAAAGAGAAGTTGCAATGTTCAAGCTCAAGTGCTCAAATTCTTCTCCAAAATCGCTCTCCAAACCTGTATAACAATAACATAAATCTTGATCTCTAAAATCTCCATGCATAAATGAGAAGGAGAGGGCTCCTTATAAAAGATTTAGAAATAAATGGACGGTCAAGATTAAGAGGTAAAAAGAAATGAGCAATGGTGGAGATTAAATCTTGGTTGATCCATGTGCTCAAGATTCTCAAGAGGCAAAATCAATGGACATGGTTAAGAGGCAAAAAGATATGTGGAAGAGATTAAGAGGCAAAAGGAGATTCCACTTATCTTGGAAAGTGTGCATTCAATGTGTATACAAAAAATCTTTTTATTTTATTATTTATTTATTATTTTTAGCAAAGTGGTTTCCATTATTTAATTAAAAAAAAATTATTTATTTAAAAAATATTTTTTCTTTTAATTAAATGTGGCTTAGGATAAAGTGATTTTTTTATTTAATTAAAATATTTTTTTATTTAATTAAAAGGGATCATGTTCTCTTAATTAAATAAAACTTAGGATAAAATGATCAAACCTTATGAAATATTGAAATAATTGAATTAATTACGATTTGATCAAGGAAATTGATTTAAATTAAAAATATTGCAAAACATTGATTCAAGAAATTGATAAATTGATGAATGAAGGCCCAAAGTCTAGGCGACCATTTTAGAGTGCATACAATGTTGTCTAATTACTTATTGTTATTATAATATCACTTTTATAGTACCTTTAATACATTAAGATTTGGATCACCACCACTCTCATTTATATTATAGTTTTGTATTGTCGCTACTCCTTCAATACTATAGACACACTTAAGATGAGAAAACACATTATTTTCTCTCTATATATATATACCTTGGCTACCAATGGAAGTTGGAAGTCAGGCTTGACCATTCTTAATGAGATCCTTTATAGCCCCCAAACCTTTTTCTCTTATCTATTTGGAGCTTACAAAATCGTTAGGGCCTTATTTGGTTGAGGAGTTAGAATTTGACTCAAAATTTGATTATCTCAAAATAAGGTTTTGAAATTCTGGTTTTGTGTATTCAAAAGATAGTTTGGACCATTTGGTTGACCTGGAAGCATGATCTAGTGCTCTGTCTCATGGTCTCACAAAACCCTTCTATTCTCGCTCTCGGCCATAGTCTTGGAAGGCAAATTGGTTTGCAAATCAATCAGTCGTTTGATGATAGACACAACCAGGACGAGTATGGATGAAGTGGATCTACGAAAAGTTGAAAAGAAGGAGGTTTTTACTATTCTTGGATGATGTTTGGGAAAATAGCAGTGATAATTTGCTAGAGGAGTTGGGCATGCCAGTTGAAACGCTCAGTAGCTACAAACTGGTGGTGTACAATAGGGACATAAAAGTTCTGGTAAATTTAGGATTAAATCTTGAGAATATGATCAACTTGAGTGGTCTTTCAGAAGATCAAAGTTAGCAACTATTTTCATCTTATGCCTTCACATACAACAATAGGTAGGTGTCATCGGTGACAGTGGAGGTAATGACAATGACAGTTTGCAAGGAATGTGGTGGGCTTCCACTTTCCATTAAAGTAATAGTAGCCACAATGGCAGGCATCAGGGATCCGGTAGAATGGGAGGTGATGCTACAGAGGCTACAAAATACAGACGCTTAACCCCAGTGTACAAGAAAATCTTTACAATAGGTTAAGGTTGAGCTACGATGCTCTGTCCAGATACGATCCTCATCTACAACTTTGTTCATAGGTGAACATCACATACCCAACGACCATTTAAATGGGGTTCACAAAAACCCAAAACCTAGAAGATGATTTCAAATTCCACCTATTGGGTGGGAAGATAATGCCACTGATTTTTGTGCCTAAATTGGATTTTGATATCCGAAACCTGAATTTTATTTTAGCGTCCCAAATGGTGGATTTGGAAAAAAATTGAAAGTTTCACACCCAATTTCGCCCCAATTCCACTAACCAAATGGGGCCTAGAGGATATGGATTAATTTAAATGAAGGCTAAAATTGACTGGTAAATAAAAACACAGTTGGAATGAGCGATTGTGAATTGGGTAGTAGAGGCAAGAAAAAATGAAAAAGGACAAGGGAAAAACTATTAGGTGAGTGGTGGTCAATGGGTAGTTGAGTGGCAGTCGACCACCTAAGCACCTCGATTGTGCCAGTTAAGCCTAGATGAGATTTTTGTCTCATTTCATGAATGTTGAGCTTGGCATTTGTATGTGATGAAAACTAACATGTTACAAGTAAGCTAAACCATTCAAATGTTAGGGGAGTAAGTTAATTAAATGTAAAATCTTAACATTGAAAAAAGCTTGCATGAAAAACAAATAAAAATTTTCTCCACAACCTCTGATGAGCAATAAGCAAGTGCACCCAAGACTTGCTTGATTTTAGCTCTTAGAGATATTTGTGGGTGTGCTCTCCCAACACAAGTAAACTAATCTCTCTATTGATACAAGGTAAAATGAAGATTGAAATGCTCAAGAAGAAGCTATAAAAGCAACTCTCAAGCACTCAATGTAAGAAGCCAAAGAAGCTCAAGGAGAAGTTATAAAAGAAACCCTCAAGCTTAATGGCATGCAACTAACAAAATGAAGCTAAAGTATGAAGAAAAGTAAATCTATAAGCTTGAAAGAAATCTAGTAACTACCAAATGATCAGTGAAAAACTTTAAATGCAAGAAAACAAACTAACATAATAATTCTACATGCAAATGATGGATGATTTGCTTGAGGCAAGGGTCCTATTTATAGGATTTTGGAGGGCTGGGGTGAGGTCGCATCTATGTGGAATCCACATAGGTGCCACCAAGGAGACACATAAGTCATGCAAAGTCCAAGACTTGCTCACACATGTGTGAGTAACTTGGGATGTGAGAGGTCAATGTGTACTCCAAGTACATGTGTAAGTGTGTGTAAGAAAAAAAGTCCATTTTCACAATTTTGGAAGGTGTAAGAAGTGTCATCAAAATTGTAAGAAGCCTTGTTTATGCAAATTTTGACAATTTTTTAAAAGACAATTTTTAGAAATTTTCTCACACATTGTGAGCAAATAATTAGGACTCATGGATGTAGGAATCCAAAATTAGCCTAATTAGTTAATTAGTGAGTAGGTTTATTAGATAGAAAATGATGTGTGTAGGATATCATCTAGGTTGGATTTATGATTAAATTAAATTAAATTAAATTTAATCATGACTTAGAAAAAATAAAAAATGTGAGTGAATTAAATAAATTAAAAATTTATTTAAAAGGGGAATATGGAGGAACATGTATTAAATTAAATTTAATACATTATGAAATGTAGTATCTAAATTTAATTCAAATACTATAATTAATAAATTTATTTAATTAAATAAATAGATTAATTAAAAAATAACTATAATGTTATTAGGGGTCATTAATTAAATTAAATTAAATTAATATTAAAAGGACAAATTTATGTGTCTACATTTTTCCCCTCTATGATGCGGTGTCAAAAATGACATTGCGTAAAAAAAAAAGAAAATATAAATGTCCCAAAAAAAGTTAGTAGGAGAATGTGGACGATGTGCCCCCTTGAGAAAATAGACCAAAAATTTTTAAAAATGGTCAATTTTCGTGAAAGGAGGGAAAAGACTTTTCATGACTTACTCGGAAAAAGAAAAAAGAAAAAAAAAGAACCCCTCTTTTTTTAAACAAAATGGCCCCTTATAAAAGGGCAAAAAGGGGGAAAAGGATTCATTTTTACCCCTAATGAAAAGAAAAAGAGGAGAGGAGAGGAGAGGAGAGGAAAGAAAAGGAGAAGATGGTAGGATGATATGACAGGCTGTAGCTGCATAAGTGGGTGCGAGTCTATCGGCGAGCGGTAGACGGGGGGAGCCGGTGAGTTCACAAATCCTCTTTTGTAATTTCAGCATATAGAATTTTTTTTGTTGTTTTTTGTTTTGGTTTGGCAAGGTAGATTAGACATAGACAAAAAGAGGTTATTGTTAGACAACCCCATCAGGGGATGGATGACACAGAGCCGCCCGTCAGGAGGCAACATCGAGTCGACCATCGCTAGATAGGCAACTCAACTCGCTAATGGGTGGAGCACAAGCAATCATCGTCAGACGAGCAGCTGTGCCCACCCACGGGTGAAGCACAGCTGCCCGCCCAAGGGTGGTGCATAGTCACCCGTGAAAAGATGAGCAACTGCGCCTGTCCATAGGCAGGGTGTAGCTTCCCTTTAGGTGGGTAGTGATGGGCGGCCCCATGCCAACAAGTGGGGCACAACCGTCATTCTGGTGGTGGCGGCCAGTAGGTCCACCCACGAAGGAATAGAGACACCTGTCTTCGGACAGGCGACAGTGGCTCTGCCTAACGGTAGCGGCTTCACATGGCTACGACAGTCAAGTCACCTATCAAGGGGCAGGTGACTTCACATGTCTAGGGGATGGGCACTAATACATTTGGGGTGAAATTGCGACGGCCATTTGCGACGGCAGGCAAATGTCATGTGGTTTTGCTCTTTTTTTTTCAAATATAGCCCGACACCATCGCAATTTGCGACGATAATACATTTTTCACTGTTGCAATTGCGACGTTGTCGGGATATAAGCACAAAATTTAAAAGGAACGTTGTCATGTGTGTTTTCAACAGCACCGTAACCCTCCGCGAAATCACATCAGGATATAACGGCAAACAAAATAAGAACGTTGTCATTTGTGTTTTCAACAGCGTCGTAACCCTCCGCGAAATCACATCGGGATATAAGGGCAAAAAAAACAAGAACGTTGTCATTTGTGTTTTCAACAGCGCCGTAACCCTCCGCGAAATCACAGCTACAATTTCTGAGTACGTTGGGTTTATTTTTCTTTTGTCATTATTATGTAATCTGGTATTCAGCTGTTAGAGAGCTAAAATACCCAGAAATGAGGACATATCTATGTTGAATTTATTGTTAGCGGCTTTGGTTATTTAGAAGTTTAATTTTATTTGTTCATCTTTCAAGCACAAACATTTTGTGGACCGTAACGTCTTCATTGTTTCGGGTATGCAGTGAAACAGCCCTAACTTGCAATTGCGATGTTGTTGGGATATAAGGGCAAAAAAAAAAAGGAACGTTGTCATTTGTGTTTTCAACAGCACCGTAACCCTCCGTGAAATCACATCGGGATATAAGGGCAAAAAAAACAAGAACGTTGTCATTTGTGTTTTCAACAGCGCCGAGAGAGATTCCCTCCGCGAAATCACAGCTACAATTTCTGAGTACGTTGGGTTTATTTTTCTTTTTTCATTATTATGTAATCTGGTATTCAGCTGTTAGAGAGCTAAAATACCCAGAAATGAGGACATATCTGTGTTGAATTTATTGTTAGCGGCTTTGGTTATTTAGAAGTTTAATTTTATTTGTTCATCTTTCAAGCACAAATGTTTTGTGGACTGTAATGTCTTCATTGTTTCGGGTATGCAATGAAACAGCCCTAACTTGCGACTACCTTCACGGTACTTGTGTACATTATCATGTTGTCTTTACAGTGACTGTCCTCATTCAAGTGGCAATTACACAAGGGACAGTCACTGTGAGATGTCCTCATTTGTGACAAGGACAGTCACACTTAGGACATCTCATAGTGATATTCCCTTGTGTAATTTCCACTTGAATGTATTGCTATTGAACCACATTAATGCTTTTCTTCTTCAACAAATGAGGACAGTCACTGTAAAGACAACATGATAATGTACACAATTACCAAAAAATGATCTTGTTAATTGATGTAACACTTTGTCTTGCTCACTCCCTATCCTTCACTAGGGTCTCTTTAGGCCAATGTTTTGACTTGATAGGGTACTTAACTATCCCTACACTCTTTAGGTATCTCTACCCAAGATCCCACTCCTTCAACTAGTGCACACCAACAAGAAATACAACGAACTCTGCTCAATACCAATCTAGCTACTAGGACACTCCTAGTCTTGTCTTCACAAATTGAAACACATTCAACTAGAACTTTACTCCATGGAGAGGCTGGCCACTAGGACCTCTATTGGTTTCAATATTACTCCTTCACCTATACTTTTCATCAGTACTTCAATCCGGTTCATCAAACCATGCATGCCAATTGCACCCAAAAATAGGCTGCTAGCAATTAGGCCTTTGTCAAGCCTTTTTGTTTATATTAAGCCACCTAAAGGGCTTAGGATTCAGATGCCCTTTATTGAGAACTCCAAGATATCTAAGGTCTTCTCCTCCTAGATTTTTTGTACACCAACTGCTACAGCCATGCCTGAAAACAAGTATTTTGACACAACTTGGACAGTCTGACTAAGAGTTTGTTTTCTTAGCAGCCAAAGAAACTCACCCAATCTTCTAATTTGACTTGGGGCTTCTTTAGATGTGTGTCTACCTCTCCATGAGATTTTAGTTGAAGCAACCAATGCATTCAACTTGTTGTAATCTTCTTGTAATGATTTGTCATCCCTAACTGTGCTCAACTGACTCACCTAGGACATCATTGCAAACATAGAAAATGAGCTTCCCAGGGCCCCTCCTTCCAAACATATAGTACATGGAGTATCCTCACCCATTCCAAGAGCCCGTACAAAATTGACAATGGAATGATGAGCTAAGACTCCATTTGTTCAACCTGCCTGGTTCAAACCAATGATAGGGTACTTAACAAAAGAATTAACAAACTAGTTGGAATGCTTCAAAACTCAAAAAAAACACAACACAGAATAAAAAAACAACTTGTACTAACTTTTCCAATAGACACTGCGAGCTATCTAATCCATTAATCAACTGAAAACAAAGAAACAAAAAAACTCAAGAATTCACTAAAACCGTGTTACTCTACAAATCTTCTTAATTCCAAATGTTTTTCCCCCCAACCTTTTGCACAGATCGATGGAGGCCTCTTATAGTTGATCTGATGCCTAATTCAATGGTTTCATATAGTTACATAACCATCTTACTCGAAAATGCTCCCTTGCACAAATGTTGTCAATGTTGTGAATGACAACATTGACAACTTGTTACAACCTTTGGGATTTTGGTTCAAAACTTATTGTTCAAACACCATAAGACCCCAACCATGACTTAGTTAGGCTATTTAGACCTCACATAGGCCACTTCTACACTTCTTTGCCCAATTTGACCCCTAAATGCTTCATTCCCACTTTTGCCACAATATTGGTAACTTGGGTACAAATTGGCACTTGCCTTCACAAAGGTCACACATGAGGACATCTCACAGTGATCGATTGTCCCTTGTGTAATTGCCACTTGAATGTATTGCTATTGAACCACATTAATGCTTTTCTTCTTCAACAAATGAGGACAGTCACTCTAAAGACAACATGATAATGTACACTCACTGTAAGGACAGTCACAAATGAGGACATCTCACAGTGACTGTCCCTTGTGTAATTGCCGCTTGAATGTATTGCTATTGAACCACATTAATGCTTTTCTTCTTCAACAAATGAAGACAGTCACTCTAAAGACAACATGATAATGTACACTCACTGTAAGGATAGTCACAAATGAGGACATCTCACAGTGACTGTACCTTGTGTAATTGCTGCTTGAATTACACAAGGGACAGTCATTGTGAGATGTCCTCATTTGTGACAAGGACAGTCACACATGAGGACATCTCACAGTGATTGTCCCTTGTGTAATTGCCACTTGAATGTATTGCTATTGAACCACATTAATGCTTTTCTTCTTCAACAAATGAGGACAGTCACTCTAAAGACAACATGATAATGTACACTCATTGTAAGGACAGTCACAAATGAGGACATCTCACAGGGACTGTCCCTTGTGTAATTTCTGCTTGAATTACATAAGGGACAGTCATTGTGAGATGTCCTCATTTGTGACAAGGATAGTCACACATGAGGACATCTCACAGTGATTGTCCCTTGTGTAATTGTCACTTGAATGTATTGCTATTGAACCACATTAATGCTTTTCTTCTTCAACAAATGAGGACAGTCACTCTAAAGACAACATGATAATGTACACTCACTGTAAGGACAGTCACAAATGAGGACATGTCACAGTGACTGTCCCTTGTGTAATTGCCGCTTGAATTACACAAGGGACAGTCATTGTGAGATGTCCTCATTTGTGACAAGGACAGTCACACATGAGGACATCTCACAGTGATTGTCTGTAATATCCCCTTTTTGGCTAACTTGGAAAACAGGAACAATTACTCCACTTCTCAGACTTACTCTATCAGATACTTACAATTAAACTAAGTAATGGAGGTTACTTAAGATATCAACCGCTATTTCAGATTCAATCACAATATGTGTGCAAGATGATATTGATACCAATATGTTTAATAGCACTGTCGGATATAATGATATGAAATATGCTATGAATATGATGTTTCCTATCACTTATAGTGATAGTATAATGATGGTATGTCTGATATAAACAATATCGATATACAATCAATAAGTATTGCTTACAGCAATGTATTTGCTGTGTCTGATATGATGATGTAATTATGCAAATGTGTAATATCGCTATGAGTGATATGTTGCTATTTCAGATTCTGAATTATATGCTTGCAACTTCAAATATTGATGCTGTTTCTGACTATCCTTTCTATCTGTGCAATCATGGTGTTGTCTCTGATCTGCAATGATAAACTTGAAACCAAACTGCCAAAGGCAGATGCTCTATTGAGTATATCCAAATATGGATAAGTAAATAAAGTTCTAATGATGCCTTGAGTGACTGACGAGAATGCATTCTTATATTGTCTTTAACAAATGAAGAGATGCTATGAATGAGACGTGTCTTGTTTCTTCCTCCATGTCCCTTTGTTAAGCACACCTTTCCATAATCCGACAGTTCACATAATATTATTTCATTATTTTCTGATCATAGATAACTCCCAGATTGACTCAATATCAAATCTTTTTATGAAGGTAATCTTCCCTAATTGGTAGTGCAACCAGTAGTTAACATCCATTGTGTTTGTATTAGTTTGGTCTAACTATCATTAGTATTTAGTCAATCGATATTAACTCTTGCCTTATCCCATATTGTTATGATGATATCCAATCTTTCTACTCTGATATAAGTCGATATCATTTTCTGATAATTGTCCATTTATTGGTTGATTGCTGGTAATGGAGTTTGATCTTCAAATTGACTTCCATTCCTGTTAATACTTAAGGATACATTGTACTTATTATCCATGACTGATGCCTCATTCATCAATAGCTTTTGATATAATCACTGATGCTTTTGTGTTTCTACAAGATGTGGTTTATCTCAGACAATCGATAATCTTTCAATCCTTTAGTCGATATCCTCCTATGTGGTGTCTATTGATATAGATAGTAGAATTCAATCTAGTTTATGTTATTGTCATGATAACATAGGAAGTGATGGTGCATATTTGCTAGCGGGTCTTCATGTTTGATATTGCTTTATCAGATATGTCATCGTCTAAACTTGTGCAATTAATGATTATTTATAATATATGAATGGTTATCCTTCTTGCTTATCAATACATCTTCTGAAACACATAGCGACCTATCCCTTATTCATATCATGTTGATCTTGACTTCATAGTATTTGGTTCATTAATCATCCTCTCATGGTATCAATGTGTAATGACTAGTGATTGTTGTATCACTTCTTCGTTCCTCATCGTGATAGATAATGCAGATGTTTAATGTAGATGTATATCGATTACAGATATTCGATATTGCTTTAAACGTTATTATTATTATTATTATTATTAATGTTATTGTTATTATTAAATATTATAATTAATGATGTTAGTAATATTAATAATATTATAATAAATATTATTATAGTGATAACATATTGTTTTATATTGAGAGGTTTATTAATATTATTTATATATTAAAATTATTATATCAATAATTGATTTAATATTATTACTTAATATATTATTATAATATAATATATATAATTTATTAATAATTATTTATTATTAATTTATATTATAATTATAATCATAATTATATTATTTATTAATATTTTAATATTATTTAATTAACATATTACTTATTATGCTAACTATATATTATTATTATCTTTTGATAATAATTATATATTATTGTTATATACCGTTAATAATAGATTATTATATATCATCTAATCATTTTATTATTATACTAAGTTCAATATGTCACGGCTCATGACATTGTCTCTTGTGTAATTGCCACTTGAATGTATTGCTATTGAACCACATTAATGCTTTTCTTCTTCAACAAATGAGGACAGTCACTCTAAAGACAACATGATAATGTACACTCATTGTAAGGACAGTCACAAATGAGGACATCTCACAGTGACTGTCCCTTGTGTAATTGCCACTTGAATTACACAAGGGACAGTCATTGTGAGATGTCCTCATTTGTGACAAGGACAGTCACACATGAGGACATCTCACAGTGATTGTCCCTTGTGTAATTGCCACTTGAATGTATTGCTATTCAACCACATTAATGCTTTTCTTCTTCAACAAATGAGGACAGTCACTCTAAAGACACCATGATAATGTACACTCACTGTAAGGACAGTCACAAATGAGGACATCTCATAGTGACTGTCCCTTGTGTAATTGCCACTTGAATGTATTGCTATTCAGCCACATTAATGCTTTTCTTCTTCAACAAATGAGGATAGTCACTCTAAGGACAACATGATAATGTACACTCACTGTAAGTGTACATTATCATGTTGTATTACAAATGGACCTTATGTTGGTCGGGATATAAGTGCAAAAAAAAAAAGGAACGTTGTCATTTGTGTTTTCAACAGCGCCGAGAGAGATTCCCTCCGCGAAATCAAGCGGGTTATCATTTGTGTTTTGAACAAAGCGGGTTGTCATTTGTGTTTTGAACAGCACCGAGAGAGATTCCCTCCATGAAATCAAGCGGGTTGTCATTTGTGTTTTCAACAGCGCTGAGAGAGATTCCCTCCGCAAAATCACAGCTACAATTTCTGAGTACGTTGGGTTTATTTTTCTTTTGTCATTATTATTTAATTTGGTATTCAGCTGTTAGAGAGCTAAAATACCCAGAAATGAGCACATATCTGTGTTGAATTTATTGTTAGCGGCTTTGGTTATTTAGAATGCTTCCCCATAATACTTAATTACACAAGGGACAGTCACTGTGAGATGTCCTCATTTGTGACAAGGACAGTCACACATGAGGACATCTCACAGTGACTGTCCCTTGTGTAATTGCCACTTGAATGTATTGCTATTCAACCACATTTATGGGCCCGTTTGGACCACGACACACAGTAGCATCTACAGAGAAGGATATCCCAGGTGTAACAAGTTGTAAGAAGATACCAACAGTTCTAAGAAGTTCCCTAGCACGTAGTAGCATCTACAGAGAAGAATATACAACATGAGGGCAGCCACTGTAAAGACAACATGATAATGTACACTCATTGTATGTGTACATTATCATGTTGTCTTTACAGTGACTGACCTCATTCAAGTGGCAATTACACAAGGGACAGTCACTGTGAGATGTCCTCATTTGTGACAAGGATAGTCACACATGAGGATATCTCACAGTGACTGTCCCTTGTGTAAGCCACTTGAATGTATTGCTATTCAACCACATTTATGGGCCTGTTTGGACCACGGCACACAGTAGCATCTACAGAGAAGAATATCCCAGGTGTAACAAGTTGTAAGAATATACCAACAGTTCTAAGAAGTTCCCTAGCACATAGTAGCATCTTCTAATTGTCTATACCACTTCACAAGGTATTGTTTGCACACATTGTTTTTGGTTCTTTTGATGACCCTTGTTTTGAAATTGCTATTAGGCCTTGTAGCTTATATGTTTTGATTGCTGGAGAGCTTCTAAAGCTAAGCAAGAAGACCATTGCACTAGTTATAGCCACGTGCTCAGGTTTGAAAATTGTATATTTTTTAATCTAATGTATATTTTAATCCTTTTGCCATGTCATGTAATATGTCTTGCCTTGTAGCTTATATGTTTTGAAATTGCTGTTAGGCCTTGTAGCTTATATGTTTTGATTGCTAGAGAGCTTCTAGAGCTAAGCAAGAAGGCCTTGTAGCTTATATGTTTTGTGTACTTTTGACAATTTTTCTTAGTCACTGAAAGTTGTAGACCGAAGTTTTCATAGCCCAATTTTTGCTTCCTGCGAAGAACGATCATGTCAGATAATATAAGTGAAGAACAAAATAGGGAGACAATCGCTAGATTGTGGTCTAACTTGAAAAGAAAAGGTGATGGAAAATGTTATTGTCCCTGCAAAATTTGTAAGGGCTTAAACCGTAGAAGATTGCTAATCAAAACAGTTAAGAGACATTGTAGGGAGAATGGTCACATTGAAGGGGGGCATGACTATCATCCACTGGTAAGTTGTTCATTATATCATTTTAACAATTTATATACATATGAAATCACTTGATGATGAGTTGAAGATCATGGTTTATTTATGTTAATCAATTTTATATAGGTTGATCTCCCCAGGGAAGTACATGATATGGAGGAACATGGGGGTGCGAATATCCAAGGTGAAGATAATGATCCCATGGAAGATGACGATCATGCACCAGAAAACACAATTGAAGATGATGGTATAAATACATTGATCCATGACACATTTAGTCTAAGCGGATCTGATCATGATGATGATGATAGCCTTGATGTACCTCTACTTGAGAAGGCATACGAGCCCCTATACAAAGACTCCCAAACAACTCTTCTCTCTGCTGTATTGTTGTTGTTGAACTTGAAGGTTATGAATAGTTTATCCAACATAACAATGTCACGTATGTTAAGGTATGTCATATATGTCTTTATAGTTAACAAAGGGTGAATAATGTACCACTAATATTGTTTATATTAACAACTTATATTTTTTGCTGTAGATTGATAGGCGAGTTTTTGTTACCACCATCAAATATTCTACCTCGCTCATATCGAGAATTATCTGCTATTATGAAAGATATTGGAATGGAGTATCAAGCAATACATGCTTGTCCCAATGATCATATTATATATTATAAAGAACATGAATTTGCAACACAATGCCCTGTATGTCATACGAGTAGATATCGAACAGATCGAATAACAAAAAAGGTGCCTCACAAGGTTCTTCGTTACATCCCCATTATTCCACGGATGCGACAATTATTCAGGTGTACTAGCTTGGCACAATTTATGGATTACCATGCACACAATAGAAGTCGAGATGACATTATTCGAATCCCTGCGGATGGTTCGGCATTTATGCACATAGAGGAAAAGTGGCAACACTTCAAAGAAGAACCTCGTAATCTCAGGCTTTCATTGGCAGCGGATGGTGTCAATCCATTTGGAGAGATGAGATCTGTTTGCTCGGTGTGGCCTGTTTTTGTTATCAACAATAACATTCCTCCGTGGATGTCAATAAAGAGGGAGCACATTATGTTGGCAATGATTGTTCCAAGTATTTTATCATTTGATAGTTATTAATTTACATGTACTTACAAATCTTACAGTAAAATGGTCACAATAATTATGTAATGTTACTGTTCATTCAAGTAGGTAAATATCAAGTTAAAGATATGAATGTATATATTGAGCCTCTTATTGACGAGTTGGTGGAGTTATGGAACGGTGTCACTATGTATGACGTGTCTAGACCAATAGGACAAAGACAATTTCAATTCCATGCAATACTTGTATGGACAATACATGATGCCCCAGGGCTAACACATTTTTGTGGTATGTTATAGTGAATTCAAGTTGCGCATGATAATTCTAATTATAAAAATCAACATATTTAATAATCCAATTATATCATTATCTTGTAGGTCTTCAAACAAAGGGAAAATTTGCATGTCCAGTTTGTGGTCCAAAGATGAAATCTCGTCATTCAAAAAGTTTAGGAAAGCATGTGTTTGATGAGTACAGACACTTCCTCCACAGGAATCATAAGTATCGAAGTATGGAAAAACATCTTTTCAATGGGAAAGAAGAGACTACATCAAAGCCACGAAGAATGACACCTCGCCTATGGAAGTTGGAATATAATAGAATTAATCGTCGAGGTAATGTCGTTCCACTTAATGGTTTATGTTTGTAATTTATATATTTCTATTGTGATTTTTGTTTACTAATTATGTAATTGATGATCGTGAAGGTCATCAAGGCATTACTGACAACCTTCCAAAGGGACTAAAAAGCTATCCCAGACAATTTAGTAGGTTGCCCTACTACGAGGACCTACAAATTGTGCATTTGTTTGATCTTATGCATGTTGGAAAGAATATAACAGAGACATTGTGGAAAATACTGGATGGAAGGCGTGACAAAGAAAAAATTATCAAAATTTGTAATGACATTCATGAATCCAATCATGCACTGAAGAATTTCATTCACTCAAATAGCAATAGAGATCAGATTAATATAAGTGCCCTTCCTTGGTTATTAACGGAGCAGCAAAGTGATGCCATAAAAGAAGTCATACGAAAAATTCGATTTCCCACAGGATTTGCTGGGAACATAAGCAATCTCATATCAAAGAAAAGTGAATTTGGGCCAGGGCTCAAAATGCATGATTGGCATACTTTCATCAAGGTAAGTTATGTTCTTCTGTATTTACAATATATTCATAAACTACGTGTACTATTCATTATGTTATGTTAGAAAATAATGAAATGATTGGTTTATAATTATTGCAGTACGTGCTACCTCTATCTCTCCCAGAGCACTTCAACAATAACATCAAACAAGTGATATATGATCTTGGAAAATACATGAGGTAAGCAGTAATATCTGTTCAATTTGTTGTATATATTTATTATATTCGCGATTTGTTTTTCTTGCTATGTAATCTATTGTATATTATTTTGTAAAGTCTCGTATTTATATATTTTTTGTGACTTGAATCTCTTAATGTAGGTGGTTGTCATCTAAAGAAATCCATAAAGAAGATATAAACTATTGGAAGAGAAGAATTCCTCATTTATTGTGTGAAATGCAAAAGTGTCTACCTCCAACTTTTTTCAATGCACAAGAACACTACCTCATACACCAAGTTGAGGAGATTGAATTGTGTGGACCTGCACACACTAGGTCAATGTGGATGGTTGAGAGGCACTTGAAATCTTTGAAGGCTTTGGTTCGACAAAGAGCACATCCTGAGGGTTCTATGGTAGAGGGATACATGGTATACCAGACTATGGTGTACATTACTGAATATCTTCCTAAGTTTGCTTCAAATATCCATGTAGATCGCATTTGGGATCTCGACCCTTTTAAAAAATTCAAAGGGGAGTACTTGATGGGGAAAGGTAGATTGAGGAAAGTGACAGGTAATAAATTATAAGATGTTATTGTAATAAATTATTTCTTAATCTTCAAAATAAATCGGTTGTAAGTCGTCTATTTTTTTTTTGTACAGTTTCTCGAGAGTGGGATGCACTACATTTGTATATTGCAAACAATCTTGATTGGATGACGGTATGGATTGAACGATGTCAACATTCTGGTCACACATTAACATGGGAAGGTGTATCTTCATTGGTTAAAGAAGCTCATCGTAATGGAGATTCTAATGTTACGCAAAGGGAAATAGATTTAGCATATGGTTTAAGAGATTTTCAGGTACGTACAAAATTATTAATCACCCGTATGTTTATCAACTCACGATATAATAATTTTGACATGTTTCACATATTATTGCAGGTTAAACACCACAAGGGTATGTTCTGTAATGGTCAAAAATTTCGCGTCAAAGTGTTGGATGACACGAAGAAAACTTGTGATTCTAGAATAACTGCAGTCTTTCAAGTGACTAATATTTCATCTAGAAATGACTTAGATCCTCAAGAGTCTAAAAATCAATACTATGGCATTTTGGATGATATATTTGAGTGCGACTTTAGTTCCTTCAAATTAGTACTCTTCGTTGTCAAATGGTACAGGCTACGACTTAATCCAAATGATCCTAATAGATCTGTTATTGAACATGATAATGGATTTACAATGGTTAATACAAGGTCGTTTGAGCCAGTTGGGGATGAGCCCTATGTTCTTCCAAGCCAATGTGAACAGGTATTTTACTCAGAGGTTTCACATAAACCGGGTTGGTCATTTGTTGTTAGACATGAACCGAGAGGAAGGCCGATAAAGTATAATGCGATGGAAGAAGAAGATACCGAAGAAGTAGAAGATGATGTAGATGATGATCACGATCGACAATTATTGGATGATGTTCCTGAGACAAATTTTCATGAAGAAGAAGAAGAAGATGATGCTGCTACTGATGATGATGATGAAGATGATGTTGATGTTGATGATGATGATGTTGATGATGACGACAACGACGATGACGACGAGGACGATGATGATGACGACGATGACGAGGATGATGATGATGATGATGATGATGATGATGATGAGGATGATGATGATGAAATTTAAAGGTATGCCATCAATCCTTAATGTATTTAATATTCATTTCTTGATAGAAATATATTTGTCTTAAATGGTTACATAGTTTATTCATTATCTATTTAAAAGCTATAAGTGTTATAATGTGTACGTTTTAATGTTTTTAATTTTTATGTGATGCTTATGATGGATGTGATTATGATTATGATGTGATTATGCTCACGATAATTGAATTACATTTGCAGGAAATTGAACCCCTTTCAAGAGCATCCCGCACAATCTCATGGATCGACAGGTATAAGTCAATACACCTTATAGAAAGTCTATTTAATACACTTATCAATAGTAAGATTGATGTCTTCTAAGATCTCTCCCATTTGCAGGTACCAGCAAATAGGTATTTGTCAGAAGTGTCTTCCTCGAGTGAGGGAAATATAGGAATAGAAGAGGAAAGTGAGACATGCAGTTTATCTAGAATAGGGAGATTAACTAGAGGTCAAAGGACTAGAAGGAAATTCAATAAACACATGAAATTTTTCCTTGCTCAAGGGGGGTCATGTTCTTATGATGATGAGATGAAAGGTGACATCGAGGTGCCCTTGAGGTACCAACATCTATAGAAACATTGGGTACCCAAGGAACTTCCTCCAATAAACATTGATTTTTGTGTTAATGAGAGGATATATCGCATAGCACCATCATCATTACATGGTTTGGGCCTATTTTCTATGGATGGCATAAAGGTGTCTTACAACAAAGTTTCTGAATTGATGGAGTATGTTGGACCATGTTACGATTACAAAAGTTGGATGCATATTGTTCAATATAAAAAAAGTATGTGTAGGTATGCACTCTCGGCAAATTATATACAACAGCAAGACAATAATCAAAGTAAAAGTGTGGCTATATACATTGATGGAAGGCCAAAAGCAACAGGGAATATTGCGGGTTTTATAAATAGTACACGACCTGGGTCAACTATAAAGCAACCCAATTGCATATTTGAGGCACGCGAGGGAAATCGTGTATTCATCTGTGCGATAAAATCAATACGTGCAGGGGAAGAGCTGCTTATTGATTACAATTTGAACCGCATAGATACAAACGAGGCTACTATCATGGGGGTGGTACATACTATTAAACCAACTTCTAATCAATGACTCCAACATACCATTTAGTTATTAAATTTTTGGCTAACATTTTTATACTTGATCTTTGACACAGGGGCACAATATGGAGCAACCGCCCGAAGGTGATGGTGACGATATTCCTAGCTCATCTACACATGAGCAGGTAAAATTCATTGTAATTGTGCAAACTAGATAGAAGCAAAATGTTATTTTTTTTAATGTTATTTTCTTCATTGTTTTGGAGTAATTTTGATAATACTAATACTATTGTTGTCACAGAGGGCCGGTGGTCGGAGAGAGGGAAAGCAACCTGCAGTCCCTCAGGAGTCCCCCCTTGTGGACCATTTTTTTATTGATTTAGCAGAGACCAATGACCCGATCAGTTCCATTAAAAAGCTGCTAAAGAAAATTGGGAAAGAACTTCTACGTTTGGTATCCATACATCCTCAGACTCAGGAAATAAAAGACAGGGCAGCTGAGTTGTTGCGCACTTCTGAAAACTTTAAAGTAAGTATTAATGAAATTTTTAATTATTACAAGAGTTCAATAATGGTTTTTATGTTATGCTCTTTTATGACATTAATTAAAATATGGATGCATTGTCTTTACAGAGTTATTTGCGTAATTTTGAACCCCATTCCCATGATGAGGCCGGTATTGCAAGTGGTTCAGGTAGATCACATGTTCCATTCCCCACTTGTGTTTTCCACTGAATATATATAGGAATGATCATAATCATTGACAATACATGCTCGAACAATCTTTTTTTTTAATGCTCTAACAATCTTGTCCATGCTAGTCCACGCGTTCTATATTTATGCATGCTCTAAAAATTTTATTCTTCAGCTCCTTTCCATGATGATATGACAACGCCGCCTCCATCCAGGACAGCCACAAATGTCTTGCCGACTGCCATGTCAACAACACACAGCCTAAATGCACCAACTGTTGCACCATCTACTGGTACACAAATCCCTCTTTTTCTCTCTTTTGTTATGTGTTTAAGTGTTATGTGTTTACGATGTAGATCCCTTGATTGTGTTTGTGCCATGGGTGCTCTGCACCAATTTATTTCCCTTGAAGTATTATTTCTTGGAGGCATTTGATAATGGTTTTCATTTTTTGCAATAGGAGATGCAACAAGTCCCGATGCAACATCATTTCCTGGATGTTCCCGTGTTCCTAGTACGGGAACGGTGAAGGATTGCGTATTGATCATCAGCGACGATGAAGGCGTTCCCTTAAAAGTATCCAAACTTCCAGGTACTTTAAAGTTATTATTATTCTATAGTGATATAATAGTAATTTAGTTTTTGATCACTCTTCATCGACTAATGATCCCATGATTATTTTGTAGGGAATGATATTTTTTGGCGAAAACTTGGTGACGAGTGTTTGCGGATATTCAGGCCCACCATACGTACATGGTGGAACATCATATCCTAACTAAAACCCCAAACCACTATTTTGATTTCATATCATTGCTAGAATAGTTTTCCTTTTCATCAATTTCTTGAACTATATTAAAGGTAGCTTCTCTTCATTTATGAGTCTAACATGTTTTTTTTTACTTAAAAGGTGGAATAACCAAGATAAAAAGTTGAAGGATGATCTTGTACATAGTATGACCCAGCTTTTTGGACCTCGTGCATTCGAGAGAAACAAGCTCCTTGAAAGAGCTGGTTTATGTTTGAAGTATATTAGGGACCAGTACAGGAAATATTTAGAGGTTAACCCAAGGCACGAGCGTCCGCCCTGTGTTCTTGAGGCTGAGTGGCAGGGTTTGATTTTGGATGGAAAGTATAAAGCCGACATGAAAAAAGGAATTACGCTAGTAGAGAGTAGAGCAAGGTATGTGATACTTTTGAGAATGTAATTATGTACTAATTAACCTCTAAATTTTTCCTATACTGGTCTCTAACATATTTCAAACTTTTCATAGATTGCCTGACACATCAAAGGCAACAAAGGCAAGATTAGAAAAGCACGGGACACACAAGCTTGGCTCTGGTGGTTTTTCCAAACTTCAAGCACGAGTTGTAAGTATTAGTAAATGAAAACTTGTATCAATTTTTTTATATATTGCAAGGAAATTTTTTTTGATCAAACAATGCAAGTAAAATTCACCATACCAAGAAAAAATGTAGGGGTCAGAGTTCAATAGATGCCTCACAGAAGAGGACAAGAGAATTGGCTTCCAACAAGGCTATAGAGCCGTGGCTGAACGGCTACGAGCTGAAATCAGTGTGCAAGGTTCAAATAATGATGCATCTGAGCCACAGGTAAATAAGCTAAATGAAATTTATTTCAAATTGAATACTTTACCAATTAGTCTATTTGATGTTAAGTTCTAATATAAAGTGAGTATATCTATTTTAAGAAAGCAATGATAACAATGTGTAGGATATTGGAATGCAGCCTGACAATCCTTCTACACAATCTATGCATAATGAAGGTTCGCATGATGTGCATCCTAGTGGTGGAGGTATACATTTGCTATTAAAATTTTTATATGTAATTACAATTGGTGTTTGGATTAATGTAACATTTTGTATAGCAATTGTAGAGGATCGAGGGGTCGGTGCTCATGAGCATGTTGAGGTTGAGTCTAGACAAAATGATGTGGCCAGATCAGGTAATTAAAGAGCGCCACAGTTATGTTCTTTAAAATAATTAAATACTTGTAACAATTATAATTAAATATTTTAAATTTAACTCTTTTATTTGTTATTGTAGAGGACCCCCCTTTGCAGCAGCATAGGAATTTGAGATCATCAAGAACAAAGAACAAAACAACTGATGAGGGGGGTATTGATGATAACACTGATGCTCCTCTTAGAGCTTACATAGAAAAAAAAATTAGAAAGAGAAAAAAGAAATGATTGTCATCTAAATACCTTAATTGATAATGACTGAATTTTATGTCTCAATGAATTTAATTATGTGCTAATGAATGTTCATGAATTATGTGTTTATTTTCATATTGATGAATGTTGTGTGTTAACGAATCTAATGTGTTAATGAATGTTATCATGTGATATTGATTGAATGTTACATTTTATTAATAATTGAAAGAATGAATGAATGTTAGATGTTAACGGAGAATGTAGAGTGATGTTAGGGGGAGGGGGGTGGGGCCAAATGAGCTTCCACCTTCACGTGGTTGGCCCTGTTTAGTAGAGAATATTAAACTATATTCTCGAAACAAAGTGAAGCTCAATAAGATACTAAATGAGTCAAAATGGTTATCAAGGTCCTCTATCCATAAGATTCTTGTAGTCAAAATGGTTATTAATAAGATACTTGTAGTCAAAATGGTTATCTAGGTCCTCTATCCATTCCATAAGTTCTTCACCATTCAAACTTCCTCCATAACAAGGAATGTGCTCTAGGTTAGTCATGAAGCCTAGCATGGACTCTCTGTCAGATAGAGCCACTATTTCAGAGCCTTTTTTGTGCATTTCCTTCAAGCACTGTACAGTGTACGGATGTGAAAGGGAGGGCAGACCAGTGTGGAAGTTAGAGTATTTATATCTTATGCTTTGAGAGTTTATTTGGTAGATTCAAGACACCTTATATCAAAGTTATTCCTTTTTCTTATCTGTTGTTCTGTCAAACCCTCATTTTTTGGGTTATTGCATTCAAATGGCCTTAACTTGCAAATAAACCATAGGATATCCTCTGTTCTTTGTAAAATGCAAGTTAAGGGGGTTTATTTTCATATTTTAAAAGCTTTGGAATAGGATACTAAGCCAGAGAATTTCAAGAGCAAGCCCTAGGTCAAGAATCTCAATGTTCTTGACTAGGAGTTGATGGATTATGCAAGATCAGAGGGTAGCGGCAAGTAAAGGACCTCAAACCTTGTTGAATCTAGATCTTTAGAGCATGGTGGACATCTTCAAACTCTGATCTTGGTTTCATGCACCCATTTTCAATGCCTTGTTTTGGAACCCACACCCAAAGGCATGCATTAGGTCTGCGGACTCAATAAGGACATTGATATGCTGGAGTGGAGTCAAGGTCTGGGAGTTGGAGGATTGTTAGAACATCAAAAAGGGTACTCAAAAAACATATAAGTTCATAAGGTCCTTTGTCAAATTGAAGAGTTATTGCTGCAGAACAGGTTTTGGAGACCTACTAGAGTCACTAGGTCTATTTGGACCCGTTTGGACCACGACACACAGTAGCATCTACAGAGAAGAAGTTTGGTATGCAATGGTCTTGAAACCTCCTGAGAAATTCTTGGTATGCATTTGTGTGGTGCAAAAGATTCGTTGAAAGAGAAAAAGAAGAAAAGAATAGAAATGATTTTTTTTCTTTTTATGTCATATACTGTAACCAGCTACTTATAACTTGCAAAAATTATTATAACCATTTGAAATTGAAACTTAGTTTAATGTGAAACTGAGAACTGCTTTATTAGAGCTTTCTATGATTTAGATTCAGACATCAAGAACATTGTTTGCCTAATATTGTGATTAATGTTTATTTATTAATATCTCATACTGACAAACAATTGATAATTGTAGGGAAAACGTCATTGGGGGTCTTTGAGGATCCACCAGAAGCCAAGGAGAAAATGTATTCAAATGCTAAAGATGGTGTAACAGTCCTTACAGCTGTTGAACCTTGCTGTGTAGATCATCTCCGATTCTCCAAGTTCAACAGTACTGTGGTATTCCTTTGGATACTTCTAATGGTAAATTTCAGACATCAAGTTCTTTTCGTATGAAACTACTACATTTGTAATCTGTAGTTTTAAACTTTTAGTTTATAAATGTTCATCAGCTTTAGTTCGTATGCTGCCATTTCAAGTATGATTAATGAAGTTACCTTTATCACAGGATGAAAGTGAGCAGTCAGCATACTGGTACGGAGCTGGCAGCATTGATACGGTGACTAGGGCATCGTTTAATGGTGGTATTGTGTTTTCCCGTATTTAGGGCATCGGCCTTTTGAAGCATTGCCTTCATCTTTCTTAAGTCTGAGTTTTAAGTTTGTTTATCTCTCTCGGCGCTGTTGAAAATACAAATGACAACGTTCTTGTTTGTTTTGCCCTTATATCCCGATGTGATTTCACGGAGGGTTACGGCGCTGTTGAAAACACAAATGAAAACACAAATCCCTTGTGTAATTGCCACTTGAAGGAGGACAGTCACTGTAAAGACAACATGATAATGTACACTTACAGCCTGTGTACATTATCATTGTGTCTTTAGAGTGACTATCCTCATTTGTTGAAGAAGAAAAGCATTAATGTGGCTGAATAGCAATACATTCAAGTGGCAATCACACAAGGGACAGTCACTGTGAGATGTCCTCATTTGTGACTGTCCTTACAGTGAGTGTACATTATCATGTTGTCTTTAGAGTGACTGTCCTCATTTGTTGAAGAAGAAAAGCATTAATGTGGTTCAATAGCAATACATTCAAGTGGCAATTACACAAGGGACAATCGATCACTGTGAGATGTCCTCATGTGTGACTATCCTTGTCACAAATGACTATCCTTGTAAAGACAACATGATAATGTACACATACAATGAGTGTACATTATCATGTTGTCTTTACAGTGGCTGCCCTCATGTTGTATATTCTTCTCTGTAGATGCTACTATGTGCTAGGGAACTTCTTAGAACTGTTGGTATATTCTTACAACTTGTTACACCTGGGATATTCTTCTCTGTAGATGCTATTGTGTGCCGTGGTCTAAACAGGCCCATAAATGTGGTTGAATAGCAATACATTCAAGTGGCAATTACACAAGGGACAGTCACTGTGAGATGTCCTCATGTGTGACTGTCCTTGTCACAAATGAGGACATCTCACAGTGACTGTCCCTTGTGTAATTGCCACTTGAAGGAAAAAAGCATTAATGTGGTTCAATAGCAATGTATTCAAGCGGCAATTACACAAGGGATAATCACTCTGAGATTTCCTCATTTGTGACTATCCTTACAGTGAGTGTACATTATCATGTTGTCTTTACAGTGACTGTCCTCATTTGTTGAAGGAAAAAAGCATTAATGTGGTTCAATAGTGATGCAGAGTAGTCAGGGCTTTTAGAATATACAAATATACATCCTTAACTCTCATTCCACCAAGGAAGAAGGAATTCCAATGGTTGAAACGTGAGTTAAGGTCTTTACATCAGTCAAACCCTGAAAATGAGGGTTTGTAAACAATGCACAGAAAATTTGAAATAACTTAGATATAAAACAAAGAGAATCAATCAAACCAACTTCCAAAGCATCAGATGTCACTATTACAACTTCCAGGAAAATTTTATCATCCAACCACCATCCGTACAGCCGTACAGAGTTCATTTTTCACCAGAAATGCACTAAAACAGGGTTATTTTTATTTTTTATGAAAGCAAAATGATTACAATACTGGTTCTCTATCTGTCTTCGACCATTTGAAGCCTAAAATAGGCTCTCCAAATGTTGGTTCAACCATCTAGGTGGTTAGAATAGTTTATCCAACAAATGTCAACTTTGCTAAGCAACTTTTAAAGTTGCATTACAACTTTGCAAACAACTTTGCCGAGAAGGTTAAAAATGTGTTGTGAAACTTTAGGAACCTTATTAAAGTTATTTTGGACCTTCAAACTTCTTAACAACATCTAAAAGACACCTAATAAACACTTACTATGCTCATTTCATCCAAGGACTCAAAAGATGCCCAAGGTTTATAAGTCACCAAGGGGTCTTGTGTCCAACAAGTGGATGTTTATAAGGAGATAAAATCAATCCTTAATATTTATTACAAACCAAGAAAACATCTAAAACTCCTATTCTAATTTATTGTCATTCAAAAAGACTCTGATTTGTCATTCAAAAAGACTCTGATTTGTCAATCAAAAGGACCTTTCACCAGTCAATCCTTCAAAGCTCCAAGGTGAAAATCTTATGTTCCAATTGATAGGATTTGACTCCTTGGCTTCATGGCAACTTCCTTCAATCATGGTGTCTTTGGCTTGCATTAGGGATGCCCCTGCATCAAATAGCAATGCATTCAAGTGGCAATTACACAAGGGATAGTACATGCCCATTAAAGTTGGTGTTTTGTTATCCAGCATGACAATGGAGACAACATACTCTGTGTCAATTTTACTGATCAAATTTCCCTCCGCCAGGCAAAGCAACAATCTGGGTATGATAAGGTGAAATTTTGTAGTCCTTTTGGGTATGATAATAGTTCCAGTTTCCAATAAGATGGTTCATTTTTATAATCTAGCTTCAATTTCTCTTGTGAAAATCTTTTTTTCATTTTATGGGTGGTAAAATATAATTATTATGCTAGAGGTGTGTACTTATGGATGATAATGAAACAAAATGATAAGATTTAAGACTCTTGTTTTTTTTTTAAATAGCAATTTAAGTTTCCTTCTATTATAAATTACTGTTTTTCTATTTTTTAATGTATCTTTCCAAATCTTTTATATCAATTTTATTTATGAAATATAAATATATTAATAATGTTTTAGTGTTTTTAGGATTAGTTTATATCAATTCTATGTATCATCATTCGTCATTCAATTGTCAGTATTATTAATTTAGACTGTGCAATTGTAGAACTACTCGAATATGGGTTGGATGGATACTCAAGCAGGGGAACCCTCCTCAAATATCTCAAGCAGTGAACTTGGAAAAATGTGTCCTGAAGGAACCCTTTCCATCAGAGAGATAAAAGTACAAACAAGTAAAAGAAGCAGGCTCTGCAAATATGTTTTTGAGAAGAAAAATGATAGATTATTCGAGTATGGTTCATGAGGTATATCTAAAAAGACATTTTTTTTCTTATTATAATAAAAGAGGAAGTTGTGAATGTCAAAGTTGAGTGAAACAAAAATTATTTTCATCAAATTTTATTAGGCTTGCTTTTGGGAATAGTTTCTTACAATATTGCTATTAAGATTTTTATTGTGTAGTTTTTAGATTAGGTTTATAAAATTATATTTCATGAGTAGTGATTCATATTAATCAATTAACGATACTTTTGGAAGGTATTTTCAATGTGTCAAATTTTGATATTTTTACAAGAATTAGATTGTGTAATTTTTTTAATTAAAGTCATTGACTCATATTTCATAAATAATAGTTCTCATGAATCCATCTCTTATAAGATTGAATAGTCTATTTAGGAAGTATTTCTGATAGTATGTCAAATTATGATATTACTATTACCATTAGATTGCATGGCTTTGAAGTCAACCTCGTTGACCCATATTCTTCTCTGTAGATGCTACTATGTGCTAGGGAACTTCTTAGAACTGTTGGTATATTCTTACAACTTGTTACACCTGGGATATTCTTCTCTGTAGATGCTACTATGTGCCGCAGTCCAAACGGGCCCATAAATGTGGTTGAATAGCAATAGATTCAAGTGGCAATTACACAAGGGACAGTCACTGTGAGATGTCCTCATGTGTGATTGTCCTTGTCACAAATGAGGACATCTCACAGTGACTGTCCCTTGTGTAATTTCCACTTGAATGAGGACAGTCACTATAAAGACAACATGATAATGTACACTTACAGCCCGTGTACATTATCATGTTGTCTTTAGAGTGACTATCCTCATTTGTTGAAGAAGAAAAGCATTAATGTGGCTGAATAGCAATACATTCAAGTGGCAATCACACAAGGGACAGTCACTGTGAGATGTCCTCATTTGTGACTGTCCTTACAGTGAGTGTACATTATCATGTTGTCTTTAGAGTGACTGTCCTCATTTGTTGAAGAAGAAAAGCATTAATGTGGTTCAATAGCAATACATTCAAGTGGCAATTACACAAGGGACAATCGATCACTGTGAGATGTCCTCATGTGTGACTATCCTTGTCACAAATGAGGACATCTCACAATGACTGTCCCTTGTGTAATTCAAGTGGCAATTACACAAGGGACAGTCACTGTGAGATGTCCTCATTTGTGACTGTCCTTACAATGAGTGTACATTATCATGTTGTCTTTAGAGTGACTGTCCTCATTTGTTGAAGAAGAAAAGCATTAATGTGGTTCAATAGCAATACATTCAAGTGGCAATTACACAAGGGACAATCGATCACTGTGAGATGTCCTCATGTGTGACTATCCTTGTCACAAATGAGGACATCTCATAATGACTGTCCCTTCTGTAATTGCCACTTGAATGAGGACAGTCACTGTAAAGACAACATGATAATGTACACATACAATGAGTGTACATTATCATGTTGTCTTTACAGTGGCTGCCCTCATGTTGTATATTCTTCTCTGTAGATGCTACTATGTGCTAGGGAACTTCTTAGAACTATTGGTATATTCTTACAACTTGTTACACCTGGGATATTCTTCTCTGTAGATGCTACTGTGTGCTGGGGTCCAAACGGGCCCATAAATGTGGTTGAATAGCAATACATTCAAGTGGAAATTACACAAGGGATAGTCACTGTGAGATGTCCTCATGTGTGACTATCCTTGTCACAAATGAGGACATCTCACAGTGACTGTCCCTTGTGTAATTGCCACTTGAATGAGGACAGTCACTGTAAAGACAACATGATAATGTACACAAGTACCGTGAAGGTAGTTGCAAGTTACGGCTGTTTCATTGCATACCCGAAACAATGAAGATGTTACGGTCCATAAAACGTTTGTGCTTGAAAGATGAACAAATAAAATTAAACTTCTAAATAACCAGAGCCGCTAACAATAAATTCAACACAGATATGTCCTCATTTCTAGGTATTTTAGCTCTGTAACAGCTGAATACCAGATTACATAATAATGGTAAAAGAAAAATAAACCCAACGTACTCAGAAATTGTAGCTATGATTTCGCGGAGGGAATCTCTCTCGGCACTGTTGAAAATACAAATGACAACGTTTCTCTACATTATCATGTTGCCTTTACAGTGACTGTCCCTTGTGTAATTGCCACTTGAAGGAGGACAGTCACTGTAAAGACAACATGATAATGTACACTTACAGCCCGTGTACATTATCATGTTGTCTTTAGAGTGACTATCCTCATTTGTTGAAGAAGAAAAGCATTAATGTGGCTGAATAGCAATACATTCAAGTGGCAATTACACAAGGGACAGTCACTGTGAGATGTCGTCATTTGTGACTATCCTTACAGTGAGTGTACATTATCATGTTGTCTTTAAAGTGACTGTCCTCATTTGTTGAAGGAAAAAAGCATTAATGTGGTTCATTAGCAATGTATTCCCAGCATCTGTACCTGCATCTCTCTTATATACTACAAGTTACTTGCCATCAGAAATTGCAGTTCCCTCACGTGACATTGATGGTGAAGTGTTCTTTTCAAAACCATCATCTGTGGTTACCAATGCTCCTGTTTTAGGCAATAAGTTTGTTGCATTCCATGAGCCATTGGTCAAGTTTCTTCTACGAGCTTCTGATGCCTCAAAATCTAAGCAGCGCCTACGCATGCCTCGTTGTGGTTGATTATCATTCTGTACATGAATTATAATGAGTAATCAGTTTTGGGCCTTGGAATCTTGTATGTAACATGCACAGGCATTTCATGGCTAAATGAATCTATTTAAAAGCATCAACTTTTCTTACATGATGCTGGATACATAAGTAGAACAAGCGTATATCAAATTGGAAGCAATCAGAACTCCACAATGACATATTATTTAGAGTACTCTTCAGTTTAAGTAATAATGCATATATTGACACTGTAAAGACAACATGATAATGTACACTCACTGTAAAGACAACATGATAATGTACACTCACTGTAAGGACAGTCACAAATGAGGACATCTCACAGTGACTGTCCCTAGTGTAATTGCCACTTGAATGTATTACTATTCAGCCACATTAATGCTTTTCTTCTTCAACAAATGAGGATAGTCACTGTAAAGACAACATGATAATGTACACTCACTGTATCCTTACAGTGAGTGTACATTATCATGTTGTCTTTACAGTGGCTATCCTCATTTGTTGAAAGAAAAAAGCATTAATGTGGTTCATTAGCAATGTATTAAATTAATTTTTATTTTTTAATCCACCCACGGGCGTCGCAATTGCGACGGAAACCCGTCGCAATGCGATGCAGGCGCCCGTCGCAATTGCTTGGGAGGTCCGTCGCGATTGCGATGGCCCTCCGAAGCCATGCGACGGGGGGGCGACGGCCATGCCGCTTCTTAAATCTTAGTCACATTGCAACGGATATGTGTCGTAATTGCGACGGCTACCCATAGACGTCGCAATTAGCAACTAAAAAACAGCGACGTCTATGGGTGTTGCTATTGCGACACATAGCTGTCGCAATTGCGACACATAGCCGTCGCAAAATGACCCCAAATGTATTAGTGGGGGCATAGTCATCCATTGAGGGATGAGTAGCATTGGCCATAAGAAGAAAGGGAGCAAAGACAGAGACAAGGGGGTTTGGTTAGCTGTCTTGGGCGAAAGGGAATGGGGTCACTTGGCTGGGGGGAAAAGTGGGGAAATAGTTTTTGGTAAGAATGTAGGACTGACTAAGAAAGTCAGGAAATTGGATGCAGGAGCCAGATTATTGGATTCACTTTAAAGAGCGATGGTCAGACATGATGATGCTACGAGAGGAGCTAACTGAGGGAGTGTGGGGGCAAGTGACCTTATGCGGCCTACAGCATGTCATGAGTGACCACACTTAGAGCACATAATGTGTTGATGACATCATTGATCGAGAGATGACACTCAAACACATCAAGTTTCTATTTGTCGACCAAGGAGGCAATAGTGACGTTGCTAGATGTATGGAGGATTTTGTGAGTACCAATTCGGGGGAAGATGGTAGAGTATCTGTTGGAGAGAGCGGAATAGTTTATGGAGAAGAGCTTCAGACAACAAATAGACCACTTGCTGATTGACCATCAATGGATGTCCTCGCAAGGGGGGATGGAGGCAGGATTGCCCCGACTAGCATTGTATTTAACCAGATTGGTAGGAGGGAGGTTGATGCCCGACCAATCAGGTCATATTTTTCTGATTGGATGGGCAAGAGTAGTGAGCCAGATGCTAGAGGAGGATGGTGTAGAGTATTGCTAGGGATATACGATCCTGGCACAAGTATATTATGACTTACATATGTGTGCATACCATACTGAATGGATGATGTGACCAGGAGTGACACTGCTACTAATCTGGGTGTGGGAGCATATTGTACTGGTATGACCACTATGAGGGGAGGTGCGACTGTAATGCCCCAAAATTGAAATCTTGATATCCTAACCAATTTTGTTGCATTTAGTCTCATTCTAACAATTTCTGAATCATCAAAGTCCTATTGTACTAGGCGATTCTAATTCCAAATTGAGTCTACTTGACTTAGTGTCAAATGCAAAAAACCCTAAATCTGCATTAATCACACATCATATTTAATTCCTAAATATCAACTATAATTGGCTAAATAAACCCTACAATTGATTAATTTAATTATAAAGTCCTAGCACTTTAATTAAATTAAATCCACCCTCTTTAGCTAAAACACATAAAAAAATGAATTAAATAATATTTTGTTTTTAAATAAATATCCTCATTTCAATAATTGAATTTAATTATTCAAATAATTGAGAAAATCCATTTATGAGGCAATATTATATTTATTTAATCAAATATTCTCTCCAAAAATCTTCTCTCCAGTTCAAAAAATGAAACTTTAAGTTAACTGGAAATTTGAAAGTGAAACAAATTAGTTAACTGCTCTACACACTCAAAAGGCAAACAGTTGACTATCTCTCTGCAGGAAACTTGCTATTCCAAACTGAACTCTCCTGCAATCTCCACCGTTCATCTCCTTCAATCTCGACCGTCGATTGAACCCGGGATTCTATAAAATAACTCTCATTTCTCATTCATGGGAATCCAACTTTTGAGTATTGAAACTCTGTCAAATTATTAGCTCATCTCATTTGCATTCAAAACTTTCATTTTCATTGTTAGTTTGATAATCATTCTTAGATTAATATCATGTTTAGCTTAATAATGCACTTGTCTTAATCTAGTTTTCTTTCATTTCTCTTAGATTAATATTCATACTGTAATCATTTCTAGATTAATCTTGCATATTCATGCTAGAATAACTGCATCTTACTTCATAGATAAATCCTCCATTCTAGTGCTAGTCTATGGTTGTTGGACTCTCGATTCTGAGAGCAATCCCGAACCCTACCTAGATAGGAGGCAATAGGTCGAATCACACATGCATGCGAGATTAATGACTTCATATTCATTCTTGCATGTGGCTAATGAATAATGACTATGTTGAAGTGTATGGCTAAGTTTGAGGCCCACATTCATCTTATACATTTTTAGCACCCACCGTGGGGCAAAAAATTAATTTTTGGCCTCATTTCATTTTAACTTTCTATCAAATTTTTGCATTATGTTTGTACGTCCATACGCCTCTGGTATGGATTCTCACATGAAGATTCTCACTGTACTACATGAAGTTGTTCTTGTCTTAGCACTTCCTCACATGACAAAGGTGTTTTCTCACACGGGATTGTGCATTATCTCACGCGAACTCTAACTCAAATTTTCACAGTTTCTATACTTTCTATTCCTTTTTTTTTACATTTGTTATTTTGCTGTGATTTTTATGATTTTTTTTTCTAATACAACATAACATTGGGTTGCATGACATTTTCTGAAGATCCCCAAAACACAACCAGGCATACTTACTGACAGTTTGATTGCAGGACACTTGCCAAAGATGCTTGTCAAATCCAATTCAAACCCATTCAAATATTATGTCTATTGTATTGCTTTCTTCACATAGTTTAAATAGGGCCTTGTTAAAATTTCTTAAGGGTCTTGATAGCAAAATAGGGTAATAGGCTCTTCATTACATGGAAGTGATGCCCATGGATGGATCTGAGACCTAGATGTTGCTAGCATGATAGATACCTGGGGAAGAAAGGAAAGTTAATGAACCTTTAGCATGTCCATTAGTAAGGGGATTATGCTCTTCTCTCTTTGAGAGAATTAGAAACCCAAGAGCTTTTAGATTGGTTGAAGAGGAGTTAGCTCAGTGATAAACATGTCTGGTGTGTTTGGGTAAGGCGCATAGGTAGAGGATTATGCTCTTCTCTCTTTGAGAGAATTAGAAACTCTGACCCTTGAATCTAAGCCAAGTCTAAGTCACCTTTAGAGGGCCTGCCAGAATTTGAACCTCCGAGAATGACCCAAGTGAGTACACACCTTTTGTTGGTGATTCCACCTCACTATAATAAAGTAGCTTTGTTGATTCTAAAGACTCCAAATCCATGTTAACTTATTTCTCTTGATTTATGATGAGCATCTTGAGAAAGCTCTATATGTTGTACTGAGTGGCGCCGCTCCTAGCCCTACTTGCGGGGGTGTACACTTTTAGGTGTCGATGTGGCTAAGAGGCCCTAGCCATTTATCAGGGGCATTGAAGGTTAGTGTGAATGGAAGCCTATTAAACACTCTCCTAGTTAGTTTCCTACCTAGTTCACCTTCAGAAGGGGACATAATCTTTGTGTGGGGAGAGGGAAGAATCTCTCCCGTAAATCCTCACCATAGGCATGCACCTGGACATTTGAAGGTGGTATATGACACTGGGCCCTGCTTCAAGGGTAACCTTTGAACATATGCTATTGATTCCTTGGAAATACCAAAAACATGAGCGCCCTCTAGGAGGTGACATAGATGTGTGAGGTGAACGCATGTGCATAAGTTGTGAGGCATGAATTTTGTCTTCTCTACCATTTTCTTTGTAGGGATAACTAAGTGTTTCTTTTGAGTCTTAAACCGTCGAACATATCCAAACTTTTTCAAGACTCCCATGTTTCTTCCAAGTTGCTTTGTCCTCGGTAGAACTATTTTTGACTATTGACTATTTTACATCTGCCTGCTAGTCCAAAACTTTGTGCTTGTTAAATGACTAATTGAAACATTAAAACTAAGTTTTCTAACCTAAACTATCCTAAATTAGTCTATACACTAAGTATTCTGCAAAAGAACAGTCCAGGTTGTGTCTCGTAAACCATTCTTGTCTCAAAAAATGATCCAAAATTGTCTGATCTGGTACTTTCTTGCGTGTTTCAGTGCATAATCTCACATGAACTTTAAGCATTATGTGCACTTTCTCATGCAGGATTTCATATCCTCGCGTGAAGTTTTGCACCAGTTCTTTTAGAAGCCCTCTATTTTATTTTTTGTCTCAGTCAGCATTTCCTCATGTGAGCCTGGCATTTCCTCACATGAGCCTGGCATTTCTTCATGCGGGACAACATTTCCTCATGGAAAAACTATCCCTAGTTTGTCAAAATAGTGAGCTATTTCCAGTCTATTGGTTAACTTTTTTCCTGATCTGGTTCCTATTTAGGGTCTGCCTGCATGTCTTCCTACTTGTACATAGTCTGAAATTGGATGTCTAGGGCTAAGAATTATGTGATGATCACTTGAACTCACCTTGTCTCTCTATTGTCTACTTGATCTATTGTGTTGTCATACCTTTCTTGATGATAGTCATCTATCGGTTGTTCTAGCCTTACTCTTGATGATTCATGTCGGGTATATTTCACCTTTGTCGCTCTTTTTAGAGACAAAGTTCTAAGTGTAAGTCCTTGTTCTTTCTCGATTCGCAATCTCTATCTATGCCTGTTGCAACTCGAAGTAGCAATGCATTCCCTATACATCTTGCTAGATGAGGTAGCTGAAGTAGACCTCATAACTGAGGAAGAGGGTGTTCCCAACTGGTCACACAATCTAAATGTTGTAGAGGATCTTCACATTCCTCCTTGTCAGCCACGTCTAGGGAGGGGTCATCTTGATCTCTCTCCCCTATCATTCAACCCTACATCTGATGTTCATTCATTGTGGACTTCAGTCGGGGTTGGAACCCATTGTTCCAAGATCATCTGAACTCTAAAGGGTCATCATCTAAAATTGACCCTCTTGACGCACTAAAAGTCCCCTTCACCATGACCTCTTGACATACTATGCACCCTCATGCCAAGTCTATTCACATCAGCATGATGGATGATCAATACCAAAAGGTTGAACATAGTAGGGCTTATGATCAATCTCAAAATGATGGGGATCAATCTCAAGCTCAAAATGAAAAAGATAAATTTCAATCCCCAAGCATCTTTGAAATCCTGGGTGATGATGATGAAGAGATAAGCCATCAAGATGTTGATGCTGCCCAAGCTAACAAAAGCCTCTATAAGATGATGGAGATTCTAATGAAAGAAGAGAAGGAGAAATAATTTCTTGAACTGGCCAAGCAAGGGGCCAACCTACCTCCAAACTATAAGGTTGAGGATCTTGTGATCAAAGAAGAGGAAACAAAGACCACTAAACTACAAAAACTAGTTCAAGACATGCAAGACCATATTGGACAACTCATGAAAACCAAGGACAAACCAGCAAACTAGTTCACACTGGAGAGCATCTGTCTGTTCCCATTTGACAAGAGTCTTAGCATGCCACCTTTTTCGAAGGGCATATAACTTCCTAAATACAATAAATATTTGGGTACCTCTAATCCCCAAGACCACTTGAGAGAATTTGGTGCTCTATCTATGGAGTTTATACAAAACCAAACTTACCTCATGCATCTCTTCCTGCGTAGCTTGGGTGGATCTACTATGGAGTGGTTCTATTGACTACCTAATGGCATCAAGTCTTTCGATGAGATTTCCACTTTGATCCTCTAGCACTATTCGCACAATATCCATTATTCGGTTAATATCTGTGATCTTTGAAATCTGAAACAATGACATGGGGAACCTTTCCTAACATTTCTCCAAAGATGGAGACAACTCCATACAAAGTATTCTCACAAGATACCTGAATCTGAAAAGCTTGACATATTTTTGGATAACCTCCTTCCCAATTTTGGGTACCAGGTATAGCTACAAGGTCCTTTGACCTTTGATGACATGATTAAACAAGCTATGAGAATTGATGCATTCGTGGTCAAGAAAGGAGAACTGACCCTACACAAGGATAACAAATAGGGGTCCTCCTCTAGCAAAGAAAAAACTAAATTTGTCAATAAAAACTTGGATGTTGTGAATGATGGGGTTGTTGACAATGTGACTCCAAAGCCTCCAAAGGCTATTTTCAACCTTACCTCCAGTATGCAGGTAGCCAAAGCCACTGAAAAGGCCACGATAGATACTTAGCCACCTTCGAGGTTTTCCAAAAACAAGTCTTGGGCACCTTGACCCAAACATGAGTTTACTTCCCTACGAGAACCTCTTGACGTGGTTTACAAGACTCTCTTGCAAAACCAAATACTCACGCCTCTGGATAACTTGTGTCCTTATGATCCGCAACTGCGACCCTCTTGGTGGAACAAATCCACATACTATGACTACCATTAGAACAAAGGTCACAAAATAGCTACTTGCATCCAACTGCAGCATAAGATCCAAGATCTTATCGATAATGGTGATGTTGTTGTGAGCGGTCATAACAAGAACTTGGATCACTAATCATTCAAAGATCCCTTTCCTCCTCATGAGAAGGGTGAATCTTCCAAGAACAAGAATGCCAACAATAAGGTCAACTATACGTACAATACTAATGAAAATGTTATTAACATGGTTGAACCTATCGATGTTGAATATTGTGGTGTGATCACCATCAAAGGGAGCAATGAGGCTCCTAGACCCAAGATTCCATTCATCCTGTGAGGCTCTGTGCCTTAATCTTCCGAACCAGAATAGTCTCAGGTTTGTGAAAATGTTGTCACTCGAACTCGTGCGAAGATCATTCTCAAAGGCCCTGAGCCTTCTATATCTGCACCAAAACAACCTATTGACAAAGCTATTGTTGGCCCTGCCAACAAGAATTCAAAATTGGTCCCCATGCCTAGCAATGCAAATTACAGCATCTTAGAACAATTGCAACATACCAACGCTCAAATTACTATCTTTAAGTTTTTGAAGATCTCACCTACTCATAGGCAGATTCTTGATAAAGCCCTCACTGAGGCCAATGTCCCAAAAGATCTTGATCTTGACCGGTTTCAATCCATGGTGGGTCACCTGACCTCACCCCATTATTTGTCTTTCTCTGAGGAAGATGATCATTCATTGAGCCATCCACACAATAACCTGCTGCATATTGAAGTCATGATTGGCCCAAAGTGCATCCGTCGTGTCCTCATTGATAATGGTTTTGGCCTAAACATATGCTTTGCTAGCTTGCTCACCCAGTTAGGCTATGGTGAAGACTGCATAGATGCTCGCAAAAAGATCATCATCAAGGCATATGATGAAGAAGAACACAAATCTAAAGGGCTAGTTGTATTGCCAATCCGAGTTGGACCCATTAAGAGAGATGTCATATGTCAGGTTCTGGATATTCCTCTTGCATACAATATACTACTGGGAAGACCATGGATCCACGAGATTTAGGTAGTTCCTTCCACATACCATCAGTGCATAAAACTCTCATTCCATGGAGCAGAAGTAACAGTACCCGCCAACATGAGCTATTCTTGCAATATGCTCACACAATCTGCTAACAACTTTGTCCCAACCAACCAAGAGTCTACTAAATTCTTCGATGCCAAGCTTAGAGAAATGGAAAATACTCTCAAACTCAAGGATTCTGGCATGGGGGAGTATCAGATGGAGCCTGTATTTTCCTTGATAGCTCTACCTCTATCTTTGTGTTCCTATGGGAAACCTTCTAAGAGAAAGAGACATTCTGTCATCTCTCCTCAAATAGTCTATGATGGTGCCTTTGTATAGGCCACAATGCCACTAGAAGATGAGGATGAAAATAGAGCCATTAAAACTTTGATTTATAAAGGGAAGGACACATCTGAACAAGTCACTCCAACTCGTGATATAGACTAGGAACCATACAACAAAGGCTTCAAGCTCATGAAATGCATCGGCTATAAAGGGAGTGGCCCTATAGGGGTGAATGATAATGGATTGCTTGAACCAATTGAAGCTACAGGTTGTTGAATAAGAGACACTACTAATATAGGATTCAAGAAGATTCTGTTTCATTTAGGGATTAATAAATTTGCACCAGAACTGGAACACCATCCAGAATCTGAAGACATTGCTATAGCTGCAAACTCAGAGGATAGCTCTGATGAGGATAATTTTCCTTATCCTATTATTCCTGATCTTTTCATGCTCTTTACAGAGCCGGACAATCCTACACCATGTGTTAGTAAGGTAGAGATTCATAGTGACTTTGATGACACCACCTTAGTGACTCCACTTACATATGGTGGTTGAGGAAAATGCAAACAGCTCATCCTAATTGTCAATAGGAACTGTACATGCCATCACCTTTCCAAGAGTGGTCCAAATAGGAACAAAGCATCAATGCTACAAGAAATGAGGTTGAGTCAGATGGTATAAAAAGTATTGATAGAGTTCCCATATCAAGCATTACTGACTCGCATGAGTATGAGTTTGATTCTTTGTTTGATGTGACTTCTGATAAGGATGTAGACATTGTACACACATTTGAAAACCTTCTTGAAGTAGGTGAAGGGTCTAGTGTTAGGGATAATGAGTTAGATTCTGCCAATGTTAACATGTCCTCTACTTCCAACGTGAGGATTCAAAGGGACTCAAACACACCTTTGGATGAAATTGCTTTAGGTCTCGACTTGCTTGTCCACACTTTTTATGACTATACCATGAATGCACTTGAACCCATCACTTCTCTTTCACTCCATCATCCCAAGCTAATAAACTAGAACTCCTCCTCTACATCCAATGAATTCCTTACATTCTAGAATGACTACGCTCTTGCTTGTTACCTTAACATTGTCAAACCAGTAACCTCATCCACCAACGAAGATAGTGTCAACATGACTGAGGCCGATATCAAGTATCATAGTCACAAGATAAATAAAATAAAATAATAGGTGCTCTGATTGTGAAAACCACATTGTGGTAGTATCAGAGCCAAAAATAGTAAAAATAAAAGATGTATCTGAGGGTGAAAACCTCTCTGAGGTGCCCAAAGATGGGATACTTGATATGCTTCCAAGTCATTTTCAAGAGAGATCTTCAGTGTTGATTGAGCCAACTAAACCTTTGAACTTGGGCACAGAGGTTGAACCTCAAATTATTCATTTAGCATAGTCCTTATCTACATAAGAGAAAGAGGAATTCACTAGTTTCTTTTGGAGCAAGAAAATCAACTTTGCGTGGACATATTCTGACATGCTTGGATTAGATCCTAATCTGATCATGCATCAGTTGTCTATTGCACTAGGCGTTAAGCCTGTTAAACAAAAGCTCCATAAGATGCGTCTGCATGTGGCACTATTCATCAAAGCTAAATTAGAAAAACTTCTCAAAGTTGGTTCAATCAGAGCAATTGACTATGCAAATGGATTTCCAACATCATTCTAGTCTCTAAACATGACAAATCTATCCATGTATGCACATATTTTTGAGATTTGAATAAAGCATGTCCGAAAGATGACTTTTTGTTACCCAACATTGACATGATTGTGGATATGACGGCTAGTTATGAAATGTACTCACTGATGGATGGTTTCTTTGGCTACAATCAGATAAAAATTGTGCCAAAAGACTAAGAGAATACTACTTTCACATGCACTTGGGGGACTTTTTGTTGGAATGTCATGCCCTTCAGACTTAAAAATGCTAGAGCCACATATCAAAGGGTTGTCACCACTATCTTTCATGACATGATGCACAAAATAATGGAAGATTATGTGGATGATACATTAGATAAGAGCATGTAATGGAAGGTACATCTGGTAGATCTAGGTCCTATACTAGATCAAATGGAACAATTTAGTCTAAGGCTCAACCCAAAAAAGTGTGCATTCGGTGTTACATCTAGAAAACTACTGGGTTACATCATTTCTACCAAAGGCATAGAGGTGGATCTTGAGAAAGTTCAAGCCACCATGGAAATGCCTACACCAAGGAACATCAGTTTGATGAGAGGAGTTCAGGGTAGACTACAATCCATTCAGTGCTTCATCACACAATTGGCTGACAAGTCACAACCCTTAACCAAGACTTTACACAAAGGTGTGACTTATGAATGGAACAAAGACTGTGACAAAGGACAGACACAAATCAAATAGTACCTTGCAAATCCACCAATATTGATGCCTCCTATTCATGGGAAGTCACTCATTCTCTACATCTCTACTAGAGACACATCACTAGGTGTCCTATTAGCTCAAGAAGATCAGAATAACAAAGAAAGAGCTATTTATTACATCAGTCAGACACTGGTCTCATATGAAGAAAACTACTCTATCATAGAAAGGCTTATTTAGTAGTAGTGTTTGCTTCATAGAAACTATGACACTACATGCTTTCTCACACTACAAGACTCATTGCTAAGATTGATCCATTAAAGTATTTACTCAACAAAGCTGCCCTCATAGGTAGACTAGCAAAATGGGTCATGATACTCAGTGAGTTTGACATTGAGTATGTAGAGAGAAAGGCCATCAAAGGGAAAGTGATCATAGATCAGTTGGCAGAGGCACCTCTCATAGATCACTAACCACTAAGCATTGAGTTTCTAGATGAGTCCATAATGCTTCTCACACACCAAACATGGACTATGTTCTTTGATGGATCATTGATCCAACAAGGGTCAGGTACCAGAATACTGTTCATCACACCACAAAGGCACTCTTTACCCAAAGCATAGAAGATGTTGTTTCCTTGTACAAACAACATCACTGAGTACAAATCCCTTATCAATGGTGAGTGGATGAACTCAAAGTCTTCAGAGACTCACAACTGGTTATCAATTAGGTCAATTAAATCTATCAGACAAAGGATGACAAATTAGTGCCTTGCAAGTGGATGGTCGATGATTTAAGAAAGTACTTTGCACATATCACCTTCTAGCAGATTCCAAGGGCTAACAACAAAGTGGTTGATGCCATGGATACTCTTACTTCCATGCTACAAATACCAGAGAATGAATTCCGACATGAATTCCTAGTAGACATGTTACACTACCCATCCTATGATACCCTTAAATCCTAGATGGTCTATTCAGTCATTGGACATGATTCATCTTGCTACCATCACATCTACTCCTACCTCTATGACTAGATTGTTCCAGACACTTACACTTGGAATGAGAAATGTCACTTAATCTGTAGTGCTTCACAGTATGTCATCATAGCTAATGACTTGTATAGGCGAGGTCTAGAAGGTACCCTCCTTAGGTGTTTAGAACCCGATGAGTCTAAGTGTGTGTTAGCTGAGGTACATGAAGGTATCTATGGATCTCACTCAAGCAGCCTAACGCTAGCCTATAAGCTTATTGGAGTTGGTTACTATTGTCCAGATATGGAGAAGGAAGCTACAAAATATGCTAAGGCTTGTAAATAGTGTCAACTTCATGAGAATCTGATTCATGCTCCCGCTAAGGATCTAATTCCATTTATCACTTTCTAGCCATTTCAACAATGGGCCTTTGATTTTGTGGGTCAAATTCACCCTTCTTCCTCAAATGGACACAAGTTCATTATCACTGCTATAGATTATTTCAATAAATGGGTAGAGGCAGTCCCTCTGACCATAGCTAATGGAAAATTTGTAGCCATGTTTATACTGAATTACATCATTTGTAGGTATGGTGTACCCTCCTCAATAATCACTGACAACGGGGGGTAGTTCAAGAACAAGGAACTGAAAGAGCTCTCCTCTAAGTTCAAAATCACTCAGCATTGGTCTTCAGGGTAATGGTAAAGTAGAAGCATCAAACAAGGTGATCCTCAAGATCCTACATCTCATAGTTCACAAATCTGGATGAGACTGGCATCTCCAGATCAATCTGGCTCTATGGGCTTAGCACATAAGTATAAGAACACTGATAGGGGCCACACCCTTTTCTTTGGTTTACAGAGTGGATGTTGTGCTACCGATTGAGGTCAACATTCCTACTTTGCAAGTCTCTTTGAAAAGCCTCATTACTCATGATAAAAACAAAATATCTCGGCTATAAGAGTTAGAAATACTGGATGAATTTCAGCAAGTGGCATTCAATCACCTTCGAGAATACCAAAAGAGGATGTCCAAGAGCTACAATAAGAAAGTCAGACCAAGGGACTTCTAGGTGGGTGATCTTTTCCTAAGAGACAACCCTAAGAATCAACAACAACAAATCCAGAAGGGAAAATTTGAACTGAATTGGCTTGGTCTATATATTGTCACTGTAGTGTTTGGGTCTAGTGCCTATCAACTCTCTACTACTGAAGGAGAATAACTCAAAGAGTCGATCAATGCTCTACATCTGAAATGATTTTAGGGCTGAGACATCTTCAGAATGCTCCATGTACATAGCATATACTCTTAAAAAATTATAAAAATTGGAAAAAGTCTTGAACAAATGATCATCTTAGTGAAAACTTGGTAAACAGGTGCTTTGATGCATCCACCAAAAAAATACAAAAAAATCCAAAAATAGAAAATTAAAAAAAATTGAAAAAAAGAAAAATGTGTCATTGATGAAAACCTGGTAAATAGGCGTCATGGTAGAAAAGCAATAAATTCCTACCAAGATGGTGAAAAAATGGTAAATAGGTGCCTCTTGTTCCGCAATGCTATAGCTATTGCAGCACTGCTTGGCTCTATACAACTGTTATTTGGTTTCCCGCTTTCCTGCTTTAGTTTGTTTGCTCATGCATTCACTCTCAATTACCTTCGAGACTTTACTCGACTCTACATGGATTGAAACTGGTCATACTCTGGAGGAAACCTACCTAGTCTAGGGGGCTCTACCCTATCACTTTCGAGGATCTCTCTATCACATCAGTCACTAGTGGTTCTCATTGTGTCTGTCTACTGATGCTTTGTCTGTACCAAGATCTCTCTTCTTGTGGATCTTCCTTGTATCAGTCACTAGTGGTTCTCACTATGTCTATCTACTGATACTTAGTTCGCACTATGATCTCTCCTTCAAACTATCTCTTGCCTCAGTCACCAGTGGTTCTCACTGCATCTGTCTACTGTTGCCGTCATACTGAGACTTCTCACATACACACTGTACACTTTTGATGCAACATCAATCCACTTAAACTACAACTAAAACTGTATTTGAAACTCTCTGAGACATGCTGAGCTTTTCTTTTGTATGCTTGTTCTTTTTCTTTATCATTCCTCCTCGAGCAATTCCAAGACTTCTATCTTGATTGAGAGAAGTGAAGACTAGGGGCATGATCGCTTCTTTCCTTTATGTTTGTCGGTTTAGTTCCAATGATCCAAAGGGTCCATATAAGAGGGGTGTCCACTATGAGAGCCTTCATCTCATGTTGGATGGTCATGTGTACCTCAACTCCTTTTATATGGAAACTTCAGTGTGGTTGGTTCTTCTCCTTGCTTGTTTGAGTGACTTCTTTGTGCTACGAGTGCACTTTCAACACTCATCCTATGAAGTGAATGTATGGGTCACTACGAGCATCTTTGGTATTCTTATCAATCACTTAGCAAAAGGAGGAAATCTCATGTGTCTCATGTTTTTTATGCAAGCAACATTCAGGTCATCCTAGAAACTGTGCTTTGATGCTTATGCTCACTTGCTAAATCAAAAGGAATAGGTGTTTAGGTCATTCTCGCTTCTTGTGCCTTAATGCTTACACCTCATTCCGAAAAATCTAAGACTAATGTCATATTCATATTCTCATGATTGTCATATCAGTGAGAGTTTTATGACATCCTATGACCATCCTATAACAACAACTCTATGATGAAAACTATTTAATGGGTCCAGCAACCAAGTCCAAGGGATTGCATCTAGCTTAGGCTTGCATTTTCATTCTAGACTTGCATAGCAACAGTGTTTTGATGCTCACTTCATTGCATTCTCCTGGATTTGTCCACTGAGGGTTCTCATCTCACGTACCGGCTTCATCATGACTGTACAAGTGTTCGATCCTCACTCTCGATCTTCAAGAAAATTCTTTTGGTTAGTACTTGTCATATATTGTACTATCCTGCATCATATGTTAGTACCATACATTACATTTACATATTTCATTCACAAAGTGCATTCTCATAAATCATTTGCATCCATCACCATTTACATCTACATATTCACATACATGTGCATCCATCATAAGCATAAATCAAAACATACATTGCATTTATCCATCTACCATTTATCATTTCTTACATTGACAACATAAAAACATGCTAAAAAGAGCCTAAATCTATCAAAGCATGTAAAATTTGAAATGCTAGCAATGTTATCAACTACTTATAGATGCATCATATGTCGAAGGTCAGTTGTGATGCCTCGAACACTTGAATCGATGCAACTTCACCGGAACATTTACCATTTTCACTCAAAGCTATCTTTTCACAAAAGTCAAACATTGCAAATGATTTGAACATGACCCTTTTGGGCCTTATATAGGTTTTGACCTAATCTTCAAAAGAGCTCTATTTTGCACAAAAATTTCACCCTTAGCTAAATCGATTGCTCTGAATCCATTTTCAGGATTGAAATTGAATTTTGACACTTCTAGATAGCTCAAAATCGCATTTTAAAATTTCTGAGACCGACATGATCGAACGCTTGTGCAGTCGACCGTATGGCATCGCTTTCTTGTTAGAATCTCATCTCATTATCATTTTCTTGACATCTTCAAATTTTTCATCAAAAGTCAAATCTAGTCACCTCTGGTCAACCTTGGTCAAAATTGGTCAACTGGACCTCAAAATCACTCCAAATTGCTTCTAAATTTTCTTGATTCTTTCATAATCTATTCTGAGTTCTTCTAGACCCTTGATTCTATCTCTATCTACAACCTATTATTGTCAATCATCTTTATGACGTGTCATTTTTCAATTTCTCTCTTGAGGGGGCAAGATGATTGCATCATCTCATCTCATTGAATCAATTCTTGAATTAATCTTATCTAAATCAAAAGTCCTCATTGCTAGGGGCATTTCATCACTTGGGGCATGTTTAGTTTTTCGTACCTCACATTCAAAATTGGATATTCCACAATCTCGAATCACTAGGGGCACCCCTATGACTTACATCTTGTCATCTATCTATTAGGTATTTGAGCAATCTAAATTGGATCCCTCGGAATCAAGCTTCGTTCTAGAGAGGGTTCTCAAAATCTCATTAGGTATCTAAGCAATCTAACTTAGATCCCTGAGGATCAAGCTTCATTTTGGAGATGGTTTTTTAAATCTCACCACTAGGTATTGGGGCAATCTAACTAGGATCCCTGAAAGTCAAGCTTCGATCTGAAGATGGCTCTTGAAAGCTCTTTTTAACTGGTATCTAGGAAATCTAACCTCGGTCTTCAAGGACTAAGCTCTGTTCTGGAGATAATCTAAAAAATTTGCATCAGTTATCATCCAATTGATGGGTATCGGGGCAATCTAACCCTAACTCCTAAAGATTGAACCTTGTTTTGGGGAGAGTCTTACAAAAAGTGGTAATTTGGCCGATGTCTTTGTAATCTAACCTAGACTTCAGAGAATCAAGCTTCATTCTGGAGATGGTTCTACAACTTGATCATATCGGTGTCTTGGCAATCTAACCCAGACTACTGAGGGTTAAGCTTCATTCTGAAGATAATCCTGAAACTCTTATCAATTGTCACATCGGACTATTCTTTGAATCAATGCATTGTTTGCACATCAATTCAAAGAGGGGAAAAATATAATACTCCAAAATTGGCATCTTGATATCCTAACCAATTTTGTTGCATTTAGTCTCATTCTATCAATTTTTGAATCATCAAAGTCTTATTGTACTAGGCAATTTTGATTCCAAATTGACTCTACTTGACTTATTGTCAAATGCAAAAAACCCTAAATCTGCATTAATCACACATCATATTTAATTCCTAAATATCAACTATAATTGGTGAAATAAACCCTACGATTGATTAATTTAATTATAAATTCCTAGCACTTTAATTAAATTAAATCCACCCTCTTTAGCTAAAACACATAAAAAAGGAATTAAATAATATTTGGTTTTTAAATAAATATCCTCATTTCAATAATTGAATTTAATTATTCAAATAATTGAGAAATTTATGAGGCAATATTGTATTTATTTAATCAAATATTCTCTCCAAAAATCTTCTCTTCGGTTCATAAAAGGAAACTTTAAGTTAACTGGAAATTCAAAACTGCAACAAATTAGTTAACTGCTCCACACACTCAAAAGGAAAACAATTGACTGTCTCTCTACAAGAAACTTGGTCTTCTGAACTAAACTCTCCTTCAATCTCCACCGTTTGTCTTGTTCAATCTCAACTGTCAATTGAACCAGGATTCTATAAAAGAACTCTCATTTCTCATTCATGGGGATCCAACTTTTGAGTATTGAAACTCTGTTGAATTATTAGCTCATCTCATTTGCATTCAAAGCTTTCATTTTCATTGTTAGTTTGATAATCATTCTTAGATTAATATCATGTTTAGCTTAATAATGCACTTGTCTTAATCTAGTTTGCTTTCATTTCTCTTAGATTAATATTCATACTTTAATCATTTCTAGATTAGTCTTGCATATTCATGCTAGAATAACTACATCTTACTTCATAGATAAATCCTCCATTCTAGTGCTACTCTATGGTTGCTAGACTCTCGATTCTGAGAGCAATCCTGAACACTACCTAGATAGGAGGCAATGGGTGGAATCACATAGGCATGCAAGATGAATGACTTCATATTCATTCTCATATGTGGTTGATGAATAATGACTATGTTGAAGTGTATGGCTAAGTTTGAGGCCCACATTTAGCTTATATAATGACGACAATGATATGATCCATTCGCATGTCAGTATCGGTCGCCCTTGTCATATGGGGATGTGAGAGAAGTAGAGACCTAGAGGACGATATTGGATGAGTTGTTATGGTTTGAGTGGAAACTATATAGAGGCTATGAGGTGTGGGGATATTGGGATGAGAAGGTAGGGAGAGAGGATGATTCTCTAGATGTAGAGTACTTAGGATATGTGTAGATAGATTGCTGGTTGATCGGGATGATGACTTTTTAGATAGCTAGATACATGCCTTTACGACTATGCAGATAGTTTGGCTCAAGACAAGGAGTGGATTCGAGACATTTATCCACATTCAATCATCTCGAGGTAGATTGGTTCAGTATGGGTCATTAGAGTAGATCTCTGGAATGCCAGGAGCAGTTGGAGAGGTATGTAGCTAGTACCATGGAGAGAAGCCTAGGGACAGGTGGTAGATGCAAGTTGTGACAGCTAAGTATGCAGCTTGGTCAGAGAGGCATAGGCTAGCAAGGTTGACAGAGCTAGGAGTGGGAGATGCCATAGAGAAAACAAAGATTGAGGAGGAGGAGAGACCAGCAACAGCACTGGGAGTCAGGTGGGGTGCACAGAGGTAGGCGAAAAAGCGGAGGAGAGGGATAGTGCAGAGACCAGTTGCAGGTGGACCTCTACAAGAAGTGTAGAGGGGGAGAGAGGAGGTGACCCAAGAGCCATTTCTAGAGGATGAGGAGATGAGAGCAAGGGATCAAGAGTAGGTAGTCATTCTGTAGGCAGAGGTGACATGATCAGAGGCCTTGGTTGTAGCATAGAGGGACAGAGCAGACATGGCTTAGGCAGCCAGGGTGACACACACAAAGAGAGAGAGAGAGAGAGAGAGAGAGAGAGAGAGAGAGAGAGAGAGAGAGAGAGAGAGAGAGAGAGAGAGAGAGAGAGCGAAGGCTCCGATAGAGTTTATGAGATGAGAGTTATCCATACTATAGGGTCAAGTGGGTACATGAGAGATTACTTGGATAGGAGCTAGCAAAGGTACAGAGGGAATGGCGAGGGAGGTAGCTTGATTGTCAAGACAGATAGAGGAGATGCAAAGATAGAAAAACCTTCTCACCCATCAACTGATAGAGGACAGGGACGCATGGCAGAGATGGGTAGAGATATACTGAGGGGAGCAGGAGTTAGCGAGACAGGTAGCAACAACAATATGTACAGGGAAGTTATTGATAGCCATGTTGGATGCACAATGAGATGCATCAAGGATGGGGAGAGAGGCGGCCTATTATATGGGCCTCTATCATCAGGTGATACCTCTAGAGCAATGGCATGCCTCTTATTCAAAGTGAGGGATATTAGAGGGGACTCGAAAGGGTGTCATCAGGGTCAGTAGTCAGGCCACCGAGGGATAGAGAGATGAGAGGTGTCAGTGGTAGAGGAGAAGAGAGATTTTCTCCATGAGATGCATAGGGGGGAGGTTAGGATGACGGGGATATCTTCCTAGTGGTCATTGGATCCAGCTGATTATATAGGATACATATTTTGTGGATTTATATATATATATATATATATATATATATATATATATATATATATATATATATATATATATATATATATATATATATATATATATATATATATATATATATATATATATATATATATACAGATATTTTTGTGGAGCCATTTTATAAGTTTATCTGATGGATTACGAGATTATGCATAGTACTAAATTGTTATGTGAAATATGTACTACATGATGTGCAGATCCTATGTAAATATGTAATGAATTGATGTGTTAATTTGCATATGTGATGTTTATGAATATGCAATGCATAGTTAAGGATTAATGGTTAAATAGATATATGTGACATGCGATGTGTATGTAATGATTAATGAGATATATTTGACATGCAATGTGTATTTAATGATTATACAATGTGTATTTAATGATTAATGATTAATGATACAATAGTAGTAACTAAATGAACTTAACTATATGAGGTAGAATGCAATGGACTGAACCAATGTCACTTTATTATGTTTTGTGTATCCGATATAACCAATAGGATCAACTGAATGACTAAAGAAGAGGGAGGGGAAGGTGAATAAACAAGACCCTTACCTCAAACATAAATCTATAAAAGAAACAAACTAATATGAATTTGAGCTATAATGAAACCTAACTACTTGATTTAGTGGGATCACTTGTGTTCATGTTGGAGAGAACACCCTAGTTTGATATTTCAATAGGAGGTATGCATAATGTGTTATAAAAGCACATATGACATTGATCCATTGTGTGGACTAGACTCTCAGATAGATTTAGAAATACATATGTAGATTTCCTGATTATGATTGAATCTATGACATATACGTATTGGAGAGGTCTAGGCACACTTAGGTCTTGTAAGGGACGTAAGTGTGCTAACCCATTGCCCCCATTAAGATATGCATAATCATAACTGAGAAACCAACAAAAATGCTCCTAAAGTATCCACAAACATATCATACCGCAATCGGCACTTGCATCAGATTTCACCGTTCAGAATATACCAAGAAATAAAAGATCAAGGCAATCATGAGTAGGATTGATTGATACAAAAAGATAAAATCAAAAAAGAAGGCCTCCTGACCAAGTGGTCATTTGGTCCAAATTTCTTGCCATGAACAGGATAGGATTAACAAGATTGATTTGAGCTGACTAAGGAAGGACGCATCCTGTAGGGCAAATATTGATTGACTGAGATGGATATTCGCTAGCAATGGATGTGAAAGGAACAATAAATCAAAGATTTGATTTTGATAAGCCCTTTTGTGATCACTGTGTTTGGGAAAAGCTCAGTGTGATGGGGTTAAGCTCAAATTGCTGGGAATTACGATTGGACCTTTATGGAAATGTGGGAAGCAATGATGGGAAACTAGGACTAGAATGATAATGGATATGGATAGTGGGCAGGAAGACAATGGATCCAAATCTGCTATCATGGTGCCTGAAACAGGTTTTCACCATGATACTTGCCCAAAGTGCTTGTTTGTCAAGTTTTCACTATTGGACGAATTTTTTTTAATTTTTTTTGTAAGGTGCCTGTTTACTAGGTTTTCACCAAACAATAATTTTTTCAAGAACATTTTCTTCTTTTTAGGATTTTTTCTGCTTTTCAGATGTTTTGGATTTTTTCAGGATCTTTTCTACTTTGTAGGATTCTCTCCCGGGACTTTTTCTTATTTTTAGGATTTTTTTCAGGACTTTTTTTTATTTTTAGAATTTTTTCAGGATCTTTTCTGCTTTGTAGGATTTTCTCGGGACTTTTTTTATTTTTAGGATTTTTTCAGGACTTTTCTGATTTTTAGGATTTTTTGCTAAATAAAACTGTTCAAGAACTAAAGTGCTTCAAATGCAGAATATTTATAGGATCATGGAGCAAATCTTCTTCAGGTGTTGCAATCTGATATGCCCTAGAATTGAATTTAGTAGTAATAACAAATGGACCCAACCAATTGGGTTCAAACTTCCCTTTCTTTTCTCAGCTTTGGAGATTCTTCATGTTATGCTGCAGGACCAAATCACCTACATCAAACTCATGAGGTTTGATCTTCTTGTTAAACTATAAGTGCATAAAATTTTGATACACATGGAGGTGGTTAAGGGCATTGAGGCATCTCTCATTGAGGAGTTGCATCTCTTGCAAGCGGGCAACCCTATATTCTTCTTCAGAAATTAGGTTCTTGAGAGAAATCCCAAGGGAAGGGAGCTCAATTTCAATGGGTAAGACAACCTCAGAACCATAGACAAGGGTGAATGGGGTGGCACTAGTAGGAGTATGGATGGAGGTGTGGTAGGCCCAAAGGCTAGGATTGAGTTGTAGATACCAATCACGACCATCATCATCACCAGTTTTTTTGAGGATCTTTAATATAGTTTTATTTATAGCCTCAGCTTGACCCTTGCTTTGTAGGAAGTACTTGGATGAGAAATGTTGGGTGGTGCCAAATTTCTTGCAAAGGTCTTAGAGACATCCTAATAATCAAAGGGTGTTCCATTATCATTATGGAGATCTCTTGGGATGACATAGCGACAAGTGATATAATTCAGGATGAACTTGGAAAATTTTTTACCAGTTGTATAGGTGAGGGGGATTGCTTCGACCCATTTGGTAAAGTATTCAGTGGTGGCTAGGATATAGTTGTGACCACCGATGGAGTTTGGAAATATCTGTCCCGCAAGGTCAAAACCCTAGCGCGAGAAAGGCCAAGGTGTGATGGTGAGTTGGAGGGATTGAGTGGGAGTGTGTATTATATCACCATGTTTCTCATAAGGAACACATTTCTTCACATAATGATAAGCATCCTGCTCTATTTTTTGACACTAGTATTTAGTGCGGAGCAACTTCTTTTCTAAAGTGAGACCACTAGAATGGGCTCCACAGATTCCTTGATGCACCTCTTCTAAGGTTGTGTGTGCTTCCTCCAAAATTAGACATTGAAGAAGATTTCCATCAAATTTTTTGTGAAAAATGGCATCTCCATGGATTGTGTAGCGAGAAGTGTGACAGATGAAAGTTTTTTGTTGGTTAGGCATAAGAGTGAGGGGAAGGGTTTTATCATGAAGATAGGCAAGGATCTCCTGATACCAAGGTGATTCAGGACCAACAATTTTACACACCATCTCAGAATCTGACTGGTCATAGGCAAGGAACATAAGATTCTTGACAAGAAATTCACATCGTGTGCTTGTTTCTAGCATAGATATTAGTGAAGCAATAGTAGCCATGGCATCTGCTGCTTTATTGTTTGGTCTTGGGATTTGCTAAAAAATGATGCTTACAAAATGTTGTTTGAGATCTTTGACCATGTGTTGGTAAGAGAGAAACTTATCATCCTTTGAGTGAAATTTATCATTTACTTGTTTGATAACTAATTGGGAGTCACCAAAAACAAGCAAACTTGTGATCTTCCATCTGACAGCTTGGCAAAGCCCTGTGACCAAGGCCTTGTATTTTGATATGTTGTTTGTGCAAGAAAATGTCAGTTTGTAAGATTTAGGTATAAAATCCCCTTGAGGTGTCACAACTAGAATTCATGCCTCCGATCCTTTCTAGGTGAAAGATTCATCACAATGAAGCTTCCACTGAATGTTGGGAGTGACAATCATGATAGTTTCATCAGGAAAGTCTATGACAATAGGATGATCTTCAGGAATGGGAGCCTCTGCAAGTTGATCTTCTATTGCTTGGCCTTTGATTTCTTTGTGTTCTATGTATACAATATCAAATTCACTAAGGATCATGACCCATTTTGTTGTATGACTTGTTAGGGCAGCTTTAGATAACAAGTACTTAAGTGGGTCAATCTTTTCTATCAACTATACTTTGTGATTAAGCATGTAATGACGTAGCTTCTGCGTACAAAAGACTACAACCAAGAAAGCTCTCTCAATAGCTATATAGTTGAGCTCATAACCCACTAAAGTCCTACTAAGATAATATATGGCGCACTCTTTTCCATTGTCATCTAGTTGTGCTAGGAGAGCACCTAGTGCTACGGTAGTTGTTGAAATGTAGGGAATCAAAGGTCTTCTTGGAATAAGTGGGACCAACACTGGTGGATTAGCTAGATATACCTTGAGTTTTTCAAAAGCTTTTTTACACAAGAAGTCCCAAATAAATTTGATATCCTTTCTTAGTAGGTGAGAGAAAGGATGCCCCTTGTCTACTAATTGTGACACAAACCTCCAGATGGATTGAAGTCTTCCTTGTAAGCTCCTTAATTGTTTCAAAGTCTTAGGAGGTGGCATCTCCAAAATGGATTTCACCTTCTTAGGATCCAATTCTATTCCTCTGGAAGAGATAATGTAGCCTAAGATCTTACCTAATTGCACACCAAAAACACATTTCTTGGGATTCAATCGAACCTTATACTTCTCCAATATGTCAAAGATTGTAGTGAGAATAGAAATGTGTGAATCTCATGGCTTGGATTTTCCTAAAATATTATCCACATAATCTTCCATGATCACATGAAGGAGGTCATGAAAGATGGTCATCATGGATCTCTAGTAGGTGGTGCCTGCATTCTTGAGACCAAAGGGCATGACCTGATAACAGAATGTACCCCACGGGATGGTGAATGTAGTTTTATGTTGGTCTTCCATTGCTATGTGAATCTGATTATATCCAGAAAAACCATCCATGAGGGACAACATCTTGTGCCCAGCATTCAAATCTACTATGATGTTAATGTTTGGAAGTGGAAAACCATCCTTAGGGAAGGCGAGATTAAGATCTCTTAAATCAATACAAATTCAGATGCCCCCAAAGGGTTTATCTACTAGTACAATGTTCGAGACCCATTTAGGATAGTCTATGGGCCTAATGAATTCTGCTTCTAGCATCTTTTGCAATTCATCTTTAACTAGGAGTGTTACTTGGGGATGCATCTTGCGTAATTTTTGCTTGACAGGTTTGATTTTAGGATCCACAATGATATGTTGTACAACCAAGTCAGTATCAAGTCTAGGCATATCCTTATAGATCCATGAAAAATTAATGTGGGCTTTCTTTAGGAATGTAGTCATGGATTCTTTTCTTGTGTCATCTAGACAGGCTACAATGTAGGTGATCTTAGGATTTTTTTTTGTACCTAGGTTAACTACAATTGTTTTTTCTATGAAGATAGAAGATTTTTTTGATGGTAATGACATGAAAGGCAATTCAACTTCCCCCTCCTCTAATGTCTTAGAGAGGTTTTCACTAGAGGAGGCATCCTTTATTTTATCTTTTTCTCCATCCAAAGGTGCCTTAGAAAGGTTTTCACCCAAGGATGTTTTATCATTTTTCTGATTTTCTTTTTCTTCATTTTTGTGACTAAGGGAGTTGACTTGGATACCGAAGTAGGCTTTCTTGTTGTAGTGAATATGATGTTCATTTTCTTGGAGATTTATGATGAGTCAAGTTTATGGGATGTTTTGTTTATGATTTTCTAGGTTCAGACTTAAATATCTTATAGTTTTTCATAAACATTATACAGCCTTTTATGTTTCTAAGCTTTAGCCATATGTATATTTGATACTTTTGAAACTAAAGGACAAGACTGAATATATATATATATAGATTAATGAATGTGATGATAAAATCTGGTATTTTTCTTCTCTAGCTTTAATGGGTAGACCTCCTGTAGCCGTGTGACAAGGCTACATTTAAATAGGAAATCTTATTATAATCTTTACCTTGGATTCGTGTTGTGGATTCTGTTATGTTAACCTTTTGTAGGAGAAGAACAAGTCAACAAGGAGCACGAACTCAAGGATGAGTGGGTCTTTTAAGGAAAATAACTATTTTAGATTTCATCATAGCTCCACTCCTTCCATAACTTTGTGGTTGCTAATTCAGACCAAGTCAATCTAGTTACCAAGTGTTCCTATATTCTCAAAGCACTAAATATGGCTTATCTTCTTGCATAAATGATGTTGTCATTCCTGTAATTGAAGTTATTGTGCTATGTAATGAAGGACCTAGTTTGTAGGTGTTCTATTTTTCTTAGTTGCTTTTAAATACGTTGGAACTTATGATTCCAGGCTAGTTAGATGTTTTGAGGAATTCATACTATGATCCAGCAACAAAGTGAAATACTTTGATACCCTATTTTGTATCTATGTTTTATTAAATGAATATATGACAGTTCCAGATTTCAATCTCTAAGTTATAATTCATTCATACTTCTATGGGGGCCCACATGGGAGGTGAATTCCCTGTTCATGTTTAAGTAGGATTCAATTAAGTTTCTTTGAAGTTGTTAAGCATTGTTGCTCCTGCAGCCACTGGTAGCAGAACCATTGATTGTTTCCTACAGCATAGGTTTACTTCTGAAGCATTATCTATTTACTGTTAAGTTTTTCCTTCAAGATGAGATTTAATCTATACTTTCAGTTTCTAGTATAAATCTCCTGTAGCAATAGCTTTTACTTTAGTAGTGATGACTCTTGAGGAGAACTAAAGCATAAAATTTGCAGCCATCATCTCAAGTTCACGCTCTCGGATTGATACATTTAATGAAGTCTAGCATGATGTTCTAAGTAGATACGTGATGATTTTAAGCAATGATTCACTATTAAAGGATGTCCAATCCTTGAGCTACTAGGATATTATTCTGACTAGTCATTTTTGGCACCGCTGCCAAGGATGGTGTCAATTTAGTTCAACCCAAATGTCATTAAGTTAGTTTTCATTCTACATAATTTTGCATGTATAGATGTAGGGATCATCTTGGGCAATTCCTACCTAACCTTAATCAAGGAGAACCATTTGAAGTTTTCAATCCAACGTTTGAGGAATCCCAATTAGAGAACCCACAAGAAGAAGAATTGTTTGAGAACATGTTTTCTTATGCCTATGATCAATTGCCTTCACTGCCATCATCTAAAGAGTCTTACCATTTAAATTCCATCTTTGCTTACCCAAAATATCTAGATAACGTAATGGCTCATCCTACCTTCCCTTTTCTTATTCCTACTCAGCAAGGTAACCAAAATCTGAAGAACATTCCTGCAGTCGCACTTCCTAAATTCTATGGACTCATCACAGAGGATCCAAAGAATTTCCTCTTTGATTTTGATGTCCTTTGTCGAAGCTATGACTACACCACTAATGACCATAAGCTCAAACTATTTCCTTCCACTTTAAAAGAGGCTTCTCTACGGTGGTTTATGAGTTTGGGTGCTGATGTTGTAGCAGATTGGAATGCAATGTGCACCATGTTTCTTGATAAATATAAAGATTATTGCAGAGGATGGGACTTAAAAGAAGATGACATATTTAAAATGTCACAGAAGGAAGATGAAACCTTGGAAGACTATGTCTCCAGGTTCATGTTTAGCCTGCAGCGTAACACACAACATGAGTTGAATGAAGAATCTCAAAAACATTTGTTTTTAGAGGTGTGAATGATGGGATCATAGAGGCCCTTGACCTTATGGTAGGGGAGACATTACTCAGAAGACATGGGATGACATAAAGAGCATATGTCTGAACTATTCTAGAGCTACTATCAAGAAAGGAAGAGACTTGAGAGCCTTGCTTCACAAGTCCAATGGCACAGGGGTGTCCAAAATGGAGCTATCCAATCTATTGTCAGATTTCAAGCAAGACATCATTAATGATGTCACTACTCAGTTGGACATAATGCAGGCAAAGAGAAAGAAAGATGAAGCTGATGCAAAGTCAGCAGAGTATTGTCCACACTGTAGGGAGAAGAAAAAGAATTATCAGTGTAAGTCTATTGCAAGCTTGGAGTCCCATCCTATGCCTACCAATTTCAAAGCCATTGATGAGAATGGAGAGGTGCTCTACATTTCCCATTGAAGGCCATGGGCTCAGAGACTAGGTATTCTCTAAGATCCTCTTCAAAATTTTAATAATAATAATGCATGACAAAATCAATAGCATAGTGGATTTAGTGGGTATAATAGTTGGCAGCAACCTCAGCAAGGTTGGAAACAACCTTAGCAAGACTGGTAATAGCATCAACCAAGTTGGAAACAACCTCAACAAGGTTGGCAGCAGCATCAGCCAAGATGGCAGCAATCTCAACAGGGTTGGTCACAAACTCAGCAACCCTGGCAACAACCCTAGCAGGGGTGGCAACAACCACACAATTGGATGAACTAATCAAACCAACAAGCTTTGATGCCACCACCTCAGTAGTAGGCTTTGATGCCTCCTCTTGCAGCCAACACTACTTCCCCTAAATAGACTCAATTGCCTGCTCAGCCTACTCCTAATCCCAACAATGCTAAACCAACAACACAGTAGCATAGCTATGCAATTTCCCTGAATAATATCTATTTAAGATCTAGAACAACCCTTCCTCCTCCACATTAGCCTATCATTACCAAAGTTGAGGAGGCCTCGGCAAACCCAACTAAGGTGCCAGTCAAACCTACTACTCCTGCAGCACAAGAACCCCCATTTTCTCATAGGTTGGAGGAAGAAGTTAAGCTAGTGAAAAATCAAGCAGTGTTGGATTTTCTTGCCCAACTAAAGAAAATGACAATAAAAATTCCCCTATTAGATTCCATAAAGGAAGTACCTGCATATACTAAAGCCATCAAGGAAGCTTGTATCAAGTAGCCTGGGAGGAAGAAAAAAGATCCTAAAAACATACATGTTCTAAGCCAGTTATATGATCTAATATTGGAGAAATTGACAGTTCCAAAGTATTCTGATCTTGGTAGCCCTATGGTTATAGTCACTATTCAAGGAATGCAAGTCCAAAATGCTCTAGTTGACTTAGGTGCATCTATAAATGTCATGACCAAGGAAGTAATGTCTCAGTTGCATATCATCGGTCTTAGGGAAACCCCAACCATCCTTTAGCTTGCTGATAGTTCCACCATTACACCTGATGGGATGGTAGAGGATGTAATAGTCACCTTGAATTCTTGGAAATATCTAGTTGACTTTGTTGTCCTTTCTCCAAAGGCTAACATGGGAGGATATCCAATAATTCTAGGCAGGCTACTACAGATGCCTATATAGCTTATCGGTCAGGAAAAATGACTATATCCAATGGAGTCAACACTAAAAATATGACTTTATATTCCCCAACTCAACCTTTGTTGCAATATGACCAGATAATCTAGCCAGACTTAGATGATACTGAACCTGAAGTCAATTCCATTCACTAGTTAATGATGATATCCAAGGAACCTTTTGTAGCTTCTAGGGGAGAAGATGAAATCATTTCCTCCATTATTATGAATGAGTATGGAGTGCAATCCCAAGTGTGTTCCCAAGAGGACTGTGTTCTTGAAACTTTGTTACCACCTTTTGATGCTCTGCAGTATTCAGAAAATTTCAAATTTCTTCATACATTATTGCCTCATGAAATGGAGTCTTCCCTAATTTCTTAGCTATCCATGGTAGAAAAGGTCACTAAGCTAGAGTTCAGCTCAGGATGGGAGTTAAATGTAAACAACGCTTTGACTCTCTCTCAGCAAACAGATGTCTTGCAACTTCTAAAAGAACATCAATCAGCCTTTGCTTTGGATTAAAATAACATGAAAGGCCTAGACCCTAAGCTCTGCACTCACAAAATTTATATCAGTCCTAAATTCATACCTGTTTGCCAACCTTAGTGAAGGGTTAACCCAGCTCTAAGGGATATAGTTAAGAATGAGCTGCAACAGTTGTTAAATGCTGGCTTCATCTATCCAATTTCTAATAGTTAGTGGGTCTCCCCTCTTGTTATAGTACCTAAGAAAGGAGGGAAGTGGAGATTTTGTGTCAACTATAGGGAGCTTAACACAACCACTAAGAAGGACCACTTTCCCTTACCATTCATAGATCAAGTCCTTGATAACCTAGCTGGAAAGAAATACTTCTCTTTTCTGGATGGATTCAGTGGTTATAATCAAATACAAATAGCCCCTGAAGACTAGAAGAAGACAACATTCACCTACCCATGGGGCACATTTTCCTATTCAGTGCTACCTTTTGGGTTGTGCAATGCCCCTACTACTTTCTAGGGAGCTGTGATCAGTATATTCTTAGATATCTCTGCTGATTGCATGGAGATTTACATGGATGACTTTACCACCTATGGGCATACTTTTGATGAGGCCAAGGAAAATTTGGAGAAATTTCTTTAGAGATGTCATGATTATAGTCTCTCTCTCAATAGTGAAAAGTGCTTCATGATGATGGAAGAAGGGGTTGTCTTAGGACATTTCATATCTTCCAAAGGTATTCAAGTGGACCCTGCCAAGATTGAAGTGATTAGCACATTACCTACTCTAGCAAAACAAAAACATGTGCGAATTTTTCTTGGACATGCTGAATATTATAGAAGGTTTATAAAGGATTTTAGTCAGCTTGCAACACCACTGTATAACTTGCCCAAGAAGGATGCCAAATTTTCTTGGGATTCTGAGTGTGCAAAGTCTTTCTTGCAGCTTAAGGAAGTTCTCCCTACAACACCAGTTTTGAGAGGACCTAATTAGGGCTTGCCTTTTCACATTCATACTGATGCCTTAGACTATGCTATTGGAGTTGTGCTTAGTTAGAAGGTGGACTCAGTTGAGCATGCAATTTACTTTATTAGTAAAAATTTGCAGGGCGATGAGTTTAATTACACTGTCACTGAAAAAGAACTTCTTGCAGTCATTTATGCCCTGAATAAATTCAGACACTACATCACTGGATATGAGATCTATGTGCATACCAACCATTCTTCTATTAAGCATCTCATGAACAAGCCTGTAATCTCTCAAATATTGGATCATTGGTTGTTGCTTATGCAGGAGTTTGACATTACCATAATAGATAAACTTGGTAAAACCAATGTGGTAGCTTATTTTCTTTCTCAGTTGCATGTACCTAATGATCCTGTAGCTATTGATGATAGTTTTCCTGATGAACATCTTTTCTTGCTGACTAGACACAATCCTTGGTATGCCAATATTGCCAATTATCTCACAACTAGTAAGACACCAGCTCATTTCTCTGCTAAAGAAAGAAGGATGTTGACTGAAAAGAGATTTAATTATTCATGGATTTCTAGATTCATGTTTTATACTAGTCTTGATCAAGTAACTAGAAGATGTATAAGAGAGGATGAAACCTATGATATCCTCAAGGCATGTCATGATGAACCTTGTGGTGGACATTTTGTTGCCAAAAGAACAGCATTGAAAATTTTGACTACGGGTTACTATTGGCCCAGTCTACACAAAGATGCTTCTCAATACACCAAAAAGTGTGACAAATGCCAATGCATGGGATGGCCTACAAAGAAAGATGAAATGCCCCTACAGGCACAGGTAGTTGTCGCACCCTTTGACAAATGGGGGATTGAATTCATTGGTCCTATTAAGCCCTCTTCCCAAGGTAAATCCTATATCCTTGTTTGCACTGACTATGTTACAAAATGGGTTGAGGCTAAACCTATGAAGCACCCTAGGGATAACAATGTTGCAAAGTTCCTTTATGAATTCATCTTCACCAAATTTGTAGTACCAAGGGAGATTCAATCTGATCAAGGTCCTCAGTTTACTTCTAATTTGATTGCTACTCTGATGGAGGAATATAACATCAGGCATGGTAAATCTTCACCCTATCAACCCTAGGCTAATGGGTAGGTGGAAGTTACCAATCGGGAGTTGGAATCTATTCTCACTAAAATAGTAGCCATCCATAAGAAAGATTGGGCTATCTGATTTCCTACAACACTTTGGGCATACCGAACTACATGGAAGTCTACAACCGGTTTCACACCATTTGAGCTTGTCTATGGTTGCTCTGCAGTCATGCCTATTGAATTTGAACATAAGACACTTAGGACAGCTCTTGATCTTGGGATGGATCTCACTGCAACACAACAAGACAGGATTCTGAGTTTGAATGGCCTTGATGAGTGGCGAAAATCTGCCATGCATAACATAGAATTGATCCAACATCAGCACAAGCAATGGCATGACAAGTTTGTCAAGGACAAAGTGTTTTCAGTTGGAGACTGGACGCTCCTCTATGACTCTTGGTATCAGCATAACCTAAGGAAATTCCAAACTAGATGGCTTGGACCATATGAGATAATTGTAGTCTTTCCAAATGGCATGGTTTAGCTCTCCATAGTTGATCCAGTGCATTTCAAACTGCTGGTCAATGGTCACAGATTGAATTTATATCACAAACCCTAGAGTAAGGATGAGTTCCTGAAGCAATTCTCTTCTATCATTGGCAACACACTTCCTGCAGCAACTCATAATGAGCTTTTTGCTCATTTGCTTTCGTCACTCTAAAAAGATCTTGTCACTTTCATAATAAACACTTTCTTAATGAAAGTCACTTCTCCATAATAAAATTCCACTTCATTTCTTGTCTATCACTCATCCACCTCATATTTTCTTTCATTTGTGGATAGCAACAACTGCCACCTTAGCAGCACTTCAAGTTCGCAGACATTTCAAGGTATGCAATTTTAATTTGTTTTCCCCTTATTTTTATCGTATGCCTTGTCACCACTGCAAGTGTGGGACCACTTACAATATTTTAGCTGGGGGGGAAAGTTATATCAGTTTTTTTGTCATTATGTTTATGCAATCTTTATATTTATTCCTTTCTCCTATCGTACTTGTATTTTTCTGCCATGATTAGACACTTTTGAAAATCATTATGCTGTGTTGTTATTTTTTGCATGTATAAAGTAAGGTGGCAAGCTATGTTGAGTATGAGTTCTACGAAGAGTACTTATGAGTAATTATAAAATGTTAATACAATAATTTGCATTTATGTTACTCATAAGCTCATTTCTTGAGTTGCATTGCTAGAAATTTCCAAATTTGAAATTATCTTGCAACCTACCTTTTCAAGCTTTCTTGTTCAAAATTTTGGTTGTCTATTTTTATCTCCTGCAACTCTATTTTGGGTATCTCAGAAACCAGACGATGGGAGGTGACCTCATTCGAAAGGAGCCCACTGTGCATAATGTTTTTCTAGAAGACCAGAATTGTAGGCCGTATTTTCAGGCAAGGGGTTGGATGGATTATATCTAGAAGCTAACTAGCTAGGATAACGAAGTTGCACTTCAGTTTCTTAACTCCTTAAAAGATGGAGTGGCTACAGTTAAAGTACTGAAGGTGCCATTTTCTCCATCAATTTTGGCAAAGGTTATGGGGTTACCGCAGGAATTTGCAGAGAATATTGACCCAACTACTTCTAGAGCTCAGTTCACTCTACATGCAGACCCACCACTTGAAGTTGACCGGGAAACAAAGGGATTCTATTGGAGACTTGTAGAGGGAGGTACTGGACAGAGAACGACTGTTGATTATAGATTGACAGCCATGTTGAAGAATTTATTTGCTGCGGGACCAACAAATAGCTAAGATGGGAGGAATGATGAGTCAAGTTTATGGGATGTTTTGTTTATGATTTTCTAAGTTCAGACTTAAATATCTTATGGTTTTTCATAAACATTATACAACCTTTTATGTTTCTAAGCTTTAGCCATATGTATATTTGATACTTTTGAAACTAAAGGACAAGACTGAATATATATATAGATTAATGAATGTGATGATAAAATCTGGTATTTTTCTTCTCTAGCTTTAATGGGTAGACCTCCTACATCCGTGTGACAAGGCTACGTTAAAATAGGAAAACTTATTATAATCTCTGCCTTGGATTCGTGTTGTGGATTCTATTATGTTAACCTTTTGCAAGAGAAGAACAAGTCAGCAAGGAGCACGAACTCAAGGATGAGTGGGTCTTTTAAGGCGAATAACTGTTTCATATTTCATCATAGCTCCACTCCTTCCATAACTTTGTGGTTGCTGATTCAGACCAAGTCAATCTAGTTACCAAGTGTTCCTATATTCTTGAAGCACTAAATATGGCTTATCTTATTGCATAAATGATGTTTTCATTCTTGTAACTTGAGTTGTTATGCTATGTAATGAAGGACCTAGTTTGTAGGTGTTCTATTTTTCTTAGTTGCTTTTAAATAAGCTGAAACTTATGATTCCAGGCTAGTTAGATGTTTTGAGGAATTCATACTGTGATCCAGCAACAAAGTGAAATACTTTGATATCCTATATTGTATCTATGTTTTGTTAAATGAATATATGACAGTTCCAAATTTCAATCTCTGAGTTATAATTCATTCATACTTCCGTGGGGGCCCACACGGGAGGTGAATTCCCTGTTCATGTTTAAGTAGGATTCAGTTAAGTTTCTTTGAAGTTGTTAAGCACTTTTGCTCCTGTAGCCACTAGTAGCAAAACCATTGACTGTTTCCTGTAGCATAGGTTTACTTCTGAAGCATTATCTATTTACTGTTAAGTTTTTCCTTCAAGATGAGATTTAATCTGTAGTTTCAGTTTCTAGTATAAATCTCCTATAGCAATAGCTTTTACTTTAGTAGTGATGACTCTTGAGGAGAACTAAAGCATAAAATTTGCAGCCATCATCTCAAGTTCATGTTCCCAGATTGATACATTTAATGAAGTCTAGCATGATGTTCTAAGTAGATACATGATGATTTTAAGCAATGAATCACTATTAAAGGATGTCCAATCCTTGAGAGCTACTAGGATATTATTCTGACCAGTCAATTTCTTAGTCTGAAAAGTGCTAGAACTGCCTCATCTGAATCACATATGTCTAAGGAAGGTGGTGAATCTTGCTGGTTCCAATCGATTAGTTCAAGATTGGTAAGGGGAAGTTCGGGTGAGGAAAGGTCAGATTGGGTGATATGGAGGATGCGGGTATCAAGATCATCTTCAATGTACTAGAAAGGGACTTCGAATAACTCTTCCTCGATGTCTAAATTGGATTCAATCAAACAATAGTCATTGGTAAAGTTTTCTCAGTTTCTATGGAACCCATTCCTCTTCATCGGGGGTATCCAATTGCTTTTATGAGAGTTTTTCTTCTAGTTTCATTTTCTCTGAGGCCAGTGCCATAATATCCCATGCTTTCAACAATGCGTGTGGCCTTTATATACTTCCCTTTAGGAATGTCTACAAGTTTATCTTCTTCTTCATCAAAAAGTTAAGAAAGAACATTGTGCTCGATATGTTCGTCTGAAAGAGATCCCCAGTGTTCAAATGTGGTATGTTTACACTTCATAGTTTCTTTATTTTCCTTAGGGAAGAGTTTTGAAGGTTTTCCACAAGACCTAGGAGAGAGGGGGAGTTGACCAATGCACAAGACATTTTCAAATTTGTATTCCCATGCGCCTTGATTGGTGAACCTAACTTTCTTTTGAGGCTCAGTATTCTTTTCTTGGGTAACCTTTTCTTTTCCCTTGGCTCTCTTAGACAATTGTTCTTAAGAAGAATTGTGTTGGATGACAATCTCTTGTGAAAGTGGATGAACATATTCATTAAATGGGTAGTAGTTTGATTTATTTCCTTCCAGCCTCTTACAATATTGAAAGGGTTCATGATCTCCCAGAATGGTGATTTCAGCTCCGTGGTGTGGGAATTTCAAACATTGGTGAAATGTGGACGGGACACCTAAGATAGCATGTATCCATGGCCTACCCAAAAGGATATTGTAGGGTAGATCTAAATCAAGTACTTGATAGATAGTTTCAATAAGGGTTGGGCTCACTTGTAAGGGGAGTGCAATGAGACCTTTGCTCACTCTTTCTCTATCATCATATGCTTTTATTGTTATTCTTTTATTTACATCAATGAGGTCCTTAGAAAGACCAATATTGTGGATCATGCTTAATATACAAAGATTTAGACCAGATCCATTGTCTATAAGGACTCTTTTAATTTGGGTGTTATAGATGGTGACTTGAATGTGCAAGGGTTTATTATGATGGGGGTCAGGACCTTGGAAATCTTTGTCGGTGAATACCAGGTGTTTTTAGGGAGCCAAATTTCTAATCATTGCTTGGAATTGAGAGGCATTGATATTTTATGGCATGCGAGACTTAGTTAGGACATTCTCAAGGACCTCTTTGTGAATGGTGGATGTGTACAAAAGCTCTAGTATGGATATCTGTGTAGGAATCTTCTTCAGTTGGGAAAGTAAGTCATAACATGACACAGGTCATGTCGAGGTAGATGGTGCAGTAGGTAGATCTACAACATGTGGATTGGCAACAACTTGTACAGTCACGCGAGGGTGGCAGGTAGTAACATTGCAATTTGCACTCTTTAAAGTTGGGGTATTTATATTGGTTTCATATTGTTCAATATGGCCACATAGTGAGTCAAAGCCACACATCATTTTCAGCTAATTTTCCACAAGTGCGTTCATCTCCAAAGATTTTGTTTGTTGAATAATCGTAAGAAAACCCCTTGGATGTGGATGTATTGTTTTGATTATGTTCTAGAAAAGTTTTAGAATACATTTTTAGTTGGGCATTAGAGGTAGAGGCATTTTGTCCTTCTACTTCAATTTTACCATCATCGATCAAATCTTGCATAAAATGACAAAATTTCATGCATTTTTTAATCTCATGCCCTTTTATGCGATGATAATTACAGTATTAATTATCCTTTTACTAGGTAGGTTTAGATTGATTTTCATTGAAAGGCCTTGTGTTAGGGTAAATCATCATCCCTTGATTGACTAGACATCGGATGATCACATAGAGAGAATCTACCAACTATGTAAATTGTCATTGTTGTTATTGTCAATTGTTGTTGTTGTTGTTGCCATTATATCATGAGAATAGAGAGCCACAATAACCAGATACCTGATTTTGATTCTGGTTATTCGAATTATTCTAATTGCTTTGATTATTTGGATTGGTTCAAGATTATTGTTATGATTTTGATTGTTCTGATCATTGTTGTTGTGATTTCCTTGGTTACTATTGTTGGATGCTTGAACATTTTGGACATGTTTAGAATCTGTTACTCCATCATTAACACCTTTGTTCTTAGACTAGAACTTGGGTTTATCATTAGTATTGTTAGATGAATTAGGGGTATAGTGTTTAATTCCTCCTTTCATCAAAAGTCCATCTTCAATATACTTCCCCTTTTTAATGAGTTCCTTGAAGGAATTTGGGGCAGCCATCTTCATCTGAAATGACATTTCTGTAACCAGATTCTTAGTAAAGATATCGACTAGATGTGAATCTAGGATTTTCCAAGGCATATGATTGGTGAGATGTCACCACCTTTGGAGAAATCTAGAAAAGGTTTCTCCATTTATTTATTTCATGTTACACAAATCGTTGAGTGATGCTTGATGTTCCATGTTATAAGAATATTGTGTAAAAAAAAATTCGGCAAGATTATGAAAGGTGGAGATGGAACTAGGAGGGAGATTCAATAGCTACTCTAAGGCCATTCCTCTAAGACTCCTAGTGAAAAGTCTTAGGAGAAGATGATCATTGTGGGAAACCTCTTGTGCCGCTACATAAGATTCCTTGATATGTTGCGTAGGGCATGAGTCTCCCTTGTATTTATCAAATTTTAGCATTTCAAAATTGGCGGGGAATGGTTGAAGAGTGATTGATTTGTCAAAGGGATAAGGACATATTTCTGCAAAAGAAAATTCCTTCTTCCCACCTTTCTGCATATCCATCTATTGGAAAAATGGTCAGTGCTCCCCTCGGGATTCGTGACATGGCTTAACCACCTCATGTGTCTTCTATAAGTCTAGTGGTTGTATTGGGCATTAACAGGTCAATCTTTTGGTGCAACGACAATCTTAGCTTGTAACAAGTGGTATCAAAACTTGGTCACAGGTTCGAATCCCCTCGGGTAACACTAAAGGGGAGATTGTTGGAAAAATGGTCAGTGCTCCCCTCGGGATTTGTGACATGGCTTAACTACCTCTTGTGTCTTTTATAAGTCTAGTGGTTGTATCAGGCATTAACAGGTCAATCTTTTGTTGCAATGGCAACCCTAGCTTGTAACACCATCATCATGCCTTTGAGCTCGTCGATTTGTCAGACTAATTCAGGAGGATTATTAGTAGTGATTGTATGAACTTGATGTGTTCCTCCTCCTGATGATGCATTATGTCCTCCCATAGGGGGAGGATTGGTGTTATATCTTTGATTTGTGTTGTTTGTTTGTGCAGAGTTTTGATTTTTTAGGACTCCACTAGGCTTTGAGAAAATGGAAGCAGAACGTCGTCCTGAGGAACCTGGTTGTTGTTGAGGTCCATGACCCACACTTAAACCATCATTACTCACCCCATTGTTTAAGTTAGGCTTGTTTAAGAGTTTTCAGATTAATTCAAGTGTATTAGGGGGAGGTTGATTTGTATTATCATATGTCGATGGCATTGTGGGTGCTACTTTTATTTTGTTGGTTCAAATCAAGTTATTCTCAAGAAAAGTTTCATCGAAATTGTCAAGGAGGGTAACACCCCTTTGGATAAGATTCATGAAGATGTTGGAACTATTGGCTTAGATTAGGTCTTCCACTAAGCTTAAATTTTTAGGATCTTCAAAGAATTCTTTAGCTCGTGGATTGGCACTGACACTTTCGGGTATGACTGTGTCAAATTCCAAGTGGGGTTCTTCATCATTAAAGTCTTCTAGATAGATCATTTCCTGATTGTTATCCATAGTGAGAGATTTTTTTCTTAGTTTTTCTTGTGATTGGGTAAGTAACATGCACGAGTGACCTTAGAATGGTTGAATTGAAGAAGGGTGAATGGTTGATGAGGTATGGAAAGAAAAGGATTTGGTGAACTAGGAGCAACTTGGACTAATGATTAAGTCTTGATGATTGGTTGGATTGATTGATTCGATTGAGAATTAGATTGATTGACAAAATTTGATAAAGAGGAACTAAGCCTCAAGGATTTATTTGATTTAGAGGTTTGGAACAAAACTAGGTGAAACAAGACCTTGTGATTATGAAAACATAGGATTGGTTTTGATTTAAAGTTTTCTTTTATTTGGATGATAGACTGATGATCCCCCAAAAAAATAAGACTGGATTAGGACTACTAGAGAAAGACTTGGTTCTCATTAAAGTAGTAAGGGATTAATGTTTTCTTTGAAATTAAGGTCTATGAGACACTATTGGAATGATTCTTTCATGCTATTGCTTGACGAAGGTGTGAAAGATAGATTGATCTAATTCTAATTTAAAGTCCAAGATTCTCATTAATGCTCCTAATTTTTTGGAATGTGGATGAAGAAAGAGGTGTTAAAAGATGAGGAAGGGATGAATGACTTGAAGAGGATGAAGAAATAAGGTCAAAGGTACTTAGTCGTAGGATTCCCAAGTGACAAAGGCCATGTTCACTTTGTTATTGGAAACAAAATTAGCAACCTGATTGTTGTAGATGATTTTATCTAATTTCTCAACAACCCCTAGAAAGTTTTGAATGGATTTCAAATAAGATTGGTTGGCTTTAGTCTTTTGATCGACGATTTTCTTCTCTCTATGGACTCATGTAACTGGGAGTTTTTCTTTCTTATGTTTTACACTATCAGTCATGACTTGAGGACAATATCTTGATAGATCAAAGGATGTTCTTGGCAAGAACCAATTTCATGTATACATCAAACTTTTGGGTTACAAGCATATTTGTCGAAAATAGTCCTACAAGGGACAAAGCAACCTTGCAGGATTCAAGTGTATGGGTTTGTTTTGCAATGAAAGTAACAAGCACACTCTTTATCCCTAAAAGGAAGTTGGCTGAGATTGAAAATCTTTGCTCACTAAATTAGGAACACACCCAACAAATCCTCATAATACGGACATCACCAAGCATGCAATGGCTCCAGTCATGATGCCATATTATCAAAGTGTTAACATTGAAGAGGGCTTGATATTGTGAGTGTCTTGGGGAGGTTATTATTCTCCTTGCACATAGACTATCAACCTTTTAGGAGTGATCTAGGTGGCTTCTAACTAATGGCTCTTAGTAAGGGTCTCCATTCGAACAAACTCTTTGTGTCTGCGCAAGCGTGACTAGGACATATAGCCCCACAAAGCACCTTGACACAAGTAGTCATGCAAACATGATTAAGACTACGAGGCCCTACTAAATGTTTGGCAAGAGTTGTGTACAAGCTCAAATATCATTCAGCTTCTGAGGCTTTAACCCTGAAAAGAAAATTTTATTAACGTAAGTTGGAGTGATGGGCTAACACCTCGTTCTCATGTGGGTCATTCCCGTGAGCTTTTTACCTCACCGATAGGCCCATCTAAAGGATTGAAAATAAATGCATGAATTGGCCACAGAAGGAGTTTTGATTTTTTATTTTCCCTCAAGGGGAAAATAGCATAATCTCCTATCCAACAAGGTTTTCTCCCAAACACACCAAACAAATGATCAATTCAAAGTCTTTTCTTGAAGACAACAATTCAAAAGGTTTTAGGTTTCTAATTTTCCCACTTGGATAAAAGAGCATAATCCCCTAGCTAATGAATCATTATAAAAAAAATGAACTTCCTAATTAATGCTAGGTGCCTAAGAAATCATTAAGAAAACACAATGTTTGATTGAATCTCCTTGGCAACCTACAAAATAACTTCGGTAAGTAGTTTAATGTGTTTGGTCTTCTAACAACGTCCTACAAAACAAACAAATTAGTAGTCTTAGAATGTTCAAATCTTGGTCAGCGTTATTGAAAATCCCTGTTAGAAGTCATAAAATGTCAGTATCTTCAAAAAAACTCAGATCAGCAAACTTAAAATGCAAGATATTATGAAAAAGTGTTGAAATCAGACAAAGATGCCTGTGTACAAGCAGAGATGCCTGTCTAGAGGTAGAGACACTTGTCTACAAGCGGAGACGCTTATCTGTCAGAGATGCCTGTTTCCAGGCAGAGACGCCTGTGTACAAGTAGAGATGCCTGTGTACTGGCAGAGACACCTTTCTGTACAGAGAAAAGATTAACCACCAATGTTTTAAGGTTTTATGCTCCCATTAAGTTACAAATGCATAAAAAGGTTTCTTATGACAAAGACAAAGTGATTTTTTAACCTTAATATGTTAGAAAACTTTACTTAATTAGCTAAAAAGGATAACACAAAGGAAACTCCCTTTTTTGGTAGAGAGATGTGTGCATGCAGAGACACCTATCTGCACAAAACCAAATATTTTCTTAGTTTTATGTATTTTCCTTTATTTGCAGATACAATAAGGTATTTTACTAATGATCATTAGCCTTAATGTGATTATCAAATACAAGTTTTACTGATTAGAATAAACTAAAATGGGAGAAAAACTCTTTCCTGGCGGAGAGTCTGTCTGTAGGTGGAGATGGCTGTCTATAGGCAAAGACACCTATGTGTAGAGATGCTTGTTTCCAGGCGGAGATGCCTCTGGTCCAGTAGAGATGCCTATCTGGAAAATTCATGGGAAACCTTCACAAGATCAGGAAGAATAGTTAAAAAATGGAATTGTGGGTCCCACTGGGCGTGCCAAAATGTATGTGATGAAAACTAACCTGTTACAAGAAAGCTAAACCATTCAAACATTAGGGGAATAAGTTAGTCAAATGTAAAATCTTAACATTGAAAAAAACTGGAATGAAAAACAAATAAAAGTTTTCTCCACAACCTCCGATGAGCAATAAGCAAGTGCAACCAAGACTTGCTTGATTTCAGCTCTTAGAGATATTAGTGGGTGTGCTCTCCCAACACAAGTAAACTAATCCCACTAATGATGCAAGGTAAAATGAAGATTGAAATGCTCAAGAAGAAGCTATAGAAGCAACTCTCAAGAACTCAATGTAAGAAGCCAAAGAAGCTCAAGGAGAAGCTATAAAAGCAACCCTCAAGCTTAATGGCATGCAACTAACAAAATGAAGCTAAAGTATGAAGAAAACAAAATCTATAAGCTTGAAAGAAACCTAGCAACTACCAAATGATTAGTGAAAAAATCTAAATGCAAGAAAACAAACTAAGATAATAATTCTACATGCAAATGATGGATGATTTACTTGAGGCAAGGGTCCTATTTATAGGATTTTGGATGGTTGGGGTGAGGTGGCATCTATGTGGAATCCACATAGGTGCCACCAAGGAGACACATAAGCCATGCAAAGTCCAAGACTTGCTCACACATGTGTGAGCAACTTGGGATGTGAGAGGTCAATGTGTACTCCAAGTACATGTGTAAGTGTGTGTAAGATGTGTAAGAGAAAAAGTCTATTTTCACAATTTTGGAAGGTGTAAGAAGTGTCATCAAAATTGTAAGAAGCCTTGTTTATGCAAATTTTGGCAATTTTTTAAAAAATAATTTTTAGAAATTTGCTCACACGTGTGAGAAAATAATTAGGACTAATGGATGTAGGAATCCAAAAATTAGCCTAATTAACCTTAGTTAATTAGTGAGTAGGTTTATTAGATAGAAAATGATGTGTGTAGGATAGAATCTAGGTTGGATTTATGATTAAATTAAATAAAATTTAATTTAATCATGGCTTAGAAGAAATAAAGAATGTGAGTGAATTAAATAAATTAAAAATTTATTTAAAATGGGAATATGGAGGAACATGTATTAAATTAAATTTAATACATTATGAAATGTAGTATTTAAATTTAATTCAAATACTATAATTAATGAATTTATTTAATTAAATAAATGGATAAATTAAAAAATAACTATAATGTTATTAGGGGTCATTAATTAAATTTAATTTAATTAATGTTAAAAGGATGAATTTAGGTGTCTATAGTATCTTTAGGTAAATGATACTGAAAATTTTTTTTATATACAAATCTTCTGAGGAAACAAAATCATTGTTTTCTGAGATGATCTCAAGTTTATTCAATGGAAAGGCAATGGTTGATTTTGATTTCTGTGCTGCTAAGCAGAGTGCTTATGTATTTCTTATTAGATCAAATCGGGAGAAGAATGAAAAAGAGCGGAGCAAATCTTCCTCATGGACCTCCTTCCTGGCCCATCGTGGGAAACCTTCTCTAGTTGGGCAAAAAACCCAATGAATCTCAATGGGCTCTTTCTCAGAATAAGACCATCTCATGACTCTCTCTCTTGGCATGAAAACTGTAATTGTGATTTCATCCTTTGAAATGGCAAGGGAGGCCTTCAAAACCCCTGACCAGAATTTTGCAAAGCGAACACTGATAGAAGCAGCAACGGTTCTTTCCCACCACGAATCTTCAATAGTGTTTTCTCAGTATGGAGATTACAAGCGAAAATTGAGGTGAATTGCTACCACAGAGCTCTTCACTCCCACCAGACTCCAAGCCCTGCAATATAGATCGTCTACCTTATCTCCATGTTGTAGTGAAAGAAGTTTTTCGACTGCACTCTACACTTCCTTTGGCAGTGCCTCATAGAGTAGATAACTCATGTGAGGTGGTAGGATATATGATACCCAAGCACACCATGGTAATTGTGAATGTGTGGGCAATTGGAAGATATCCCAAAATTTGGAAGGAACCTTTGAAATTTATGCCTGAGAGGTTTCTTAATAGTGACAATAGTAAGATGACCTACAAGGGAAAAAATTTTGAGTTGACAGTATTTGGAGCTGGAAGAAGAATTTTCTTAGGAGTTCCTTTGGCTCACCAAATGGTTCATTTTACTATTGCTTCCTTAATCCATTCATTTGATTGGAGCCTTCCAATAGGGATGAATTGTGAGAAAATAGACATGAGTGAATCTTTTGGAATAGTATTAAAGAAGGCTATAGAATTGCATGCAATCCCCACACCAAGAAATTACCAAACCATTTGTATTAAAATAACCTCAACGCTATCAGATTTCCAAAAATGTCTTACTTTTTTCTAGGTTCAAAAAATTGATTTTCTTTTCCTTTTCTCTCTTGCATCCTGATGATGGATCATGTAGTGTGATCCAAAATATTGATGCTAAAAAAATTGTTACACAATGGAATCCAGAAAAAAGTGAGACATTGAAATAACATGTTAGGAATAAGGGTCCTATGATGAGTTTTTGGTTGTGTAAACACTACTTTCTAGCTCTTTTACTGAATTTGATGTATATTTTATGTTGAGTGAAATTATGAATCATTTTGTAAATATTATGAAGATGTGTAATGTCTCATGTCCATTTACATTGTATGCCTTTTTGAATTATTTAGTACTATATTATAATTATTATTGATATTTTGTCTCACCATCAATATACTACATAAATAATATTTATACTGACTTCATGGTGTTTGACTATGTATAATGAAATGTATACATAGTAAACTATATGTTTATACAATTGTAAAGTTTTAACTTCAATATTAAATATACATATTAAATATGATTATGATTATGATATCTTATGTATGATTATTGTGTAACGTAATTGATATTATTATTATTATTGGGAACGAGAACCCCATAATAATATATTAGATATAGAAGAACACGAAATTACAAAGAAAACAAAAGGGTGAGCGAGGAAAGCGCTCAAACCAAGGGGTGGCAAGCTTACACTAGAGGCACAAAAAAACAAACCTAACCCAAGCAACATAGAAGCTACTAAGCTCCAATGATGATGTAAAAAAAACTAGCAGGGCTAAAATTCCTCAAACATATCCAAATCTTTCAACCAGCATATTTCTGATTGAGAATGCTCAAGCCACTGAAAAATCTGACCATGGAAGTAGGAGAAGACTCCCACAAGAGAAGAAGCTAGACTGAACACAGAACAAACACTGTTGCTTGAAAATCAAAAGCCTTGGCAGTAGATTAAATGAACAGGTCTGTCGCTGTAATTTATTTGCAAACAGTTGTTAGGAGCAGTTATCCTATTTTTATGAGTAGGATAGCTGCAATGAAAACAAGGGAGTCAATGTAAAGCCGTCAAGGAGCAGAAAAGACCTCTAACGAGGCCTGATGTAATTCGGCCATTTGAATGGAAAAGAGCTTTTATGTGTGTAAAAAATCCTCCATTCTGCTATTGAATCTGTGTGTTTCCATGTTCTCTGTATTTTTAATATCTACAGCAGGCAAAATTTGTGAGATGAGGTAACTGATCAAGAGCCGACTATGCTTGAGAATCCTAGAGGCTCGAAGCCCAAAACATTTGACAGTTTTAACCCCCAGCAAACAAGGAAACAATTAGAAAAATGATAATTTTATTTTTCTGTTCCAGGATGCATCTTCACAATCATTTGCTCATACTTCAGACTTATTAAACTTTATTTCCATCAGTCGCTCTACCGGTTGTTGACAAATGGGGCAACGATTGGTCGACAGGGAAAAACAAATATATCCTGTGGTTGTCGACTACAGAAGTCAGTCCCAGCGGAGTTACCATTATCTTAAACTTCCTGTAACTCATATTGTATACCATCACTATACAATATCTAATTAGACTTTGACCCGATACTTTTCACTATCCCTTTTTTCCCCATGCACAACTTGTGCAATTTGAGATTTAACTGTATTGGGTAATGGGTTGCCCATTTGTTGATCAGACACATTGGAATCATCAGTTGTCTTGCTTTAAGGGAACGCTTCTGCCTTGATTGCTAGAGGAAACACTTCATCTAGGCCCTTTTTTGATAGATCATCCACCTCCACAAATGAAAGATCAAATCCTGTACCAGATGGTTTTTGAGATTTCTGTCCAAGTCCTTTTTTGAATGGTATCTTTACTGGGGTAAAGATCTCTGACTACAGTGCTGTTAAGTTACAATTAGGTTCCTCTTTTGAAAACAAGAAGATTCTTATACTTCTAGGGACCATGGAATCATATGTGAAAGTCACCAGAAACTGTTCAGCAACCTCTGCAGTCTTTTCCAAAATCAGAATCTCCTCCTTCAAATTGACGTGATTCTTGAAAGAAGAAGACTCATGGTGTTCCACATAAGGAGGGGGTACTAGAAGCTTGGCCCTTATCCTAGAGGAATACATCCACATGACCAGGGAACACAGTTCTTGAAGACAAAAGAGAGGAGATTCAAAGAAGCTGACAATGCAAGCGAGGTAGATATCTGACTTTGATTCCATGACAAGACAGAGACAGAGGACAATGCCCTAGTGCTGGAAATTATACACTCTAATTTGGCCCCGTTCTAAAGCTTGCATAGTTGCGGGTAAACCTAAAAAGGAAGAATCAATGAACACAAGCCAGAATTTGCAAGAACCCTATGAAAGAGAGAGAAAAACATTAGAAAACAGTTGAGTAATTGTTATAAAGTTCCCCAGATAGCTCATTGATCCTCTCCAAGTCTTCATGCCCAAAGAAGAAATCACACTCCATAAGGTTTGACCCCAATTTGCAAGATAGTCTAACAATTTGTTTCCTTCTCCATATGTATGAGCGATTTGAAAGCTCTAGAAGGAATCAAGTAAAATCAAAGTCTCGGCAAGAATGTAGTTTAGATTCCAATTGGAAGTGCGTTGAGAACTCAAAGTATTGATGGTTAACAATGAATCTGTTTCTATGAATAAATGAGAGATGTATCTCTTGGCCAATTTTAGTCCAGATTTCTATTTGTTAAATTCTGCAACATTATTAGACCCATCTGAGATTTGAGATGTCAAGACTAATAATTTTAGCATCGAGAGATCTAAGAGCACACCCAATATTGAACCATTTAGGATTTCCTTTGGATGCTCTGTCAAAGTTTAATTTAATGAAGCTCGCTGGGGGAGGTTTCCACTTGACTAATTTTGCTTCCACCCTTGTAGATACATTCCTTAAAAGACTTTCCTTAAAGGGGAGGGAAATGTGTTTCCAATCACTTAAGATACGAGAGTTCCATGAAGTGAAGCAAAAGGAGAGATGCTTAGATCTAGATGTAGAAGCTTTAACATTTTCAAAAATATCCTTCTCAATTGCTTCAATAACCATCTCCACTAGTTGAGCTTGCTTACAAAAAGGTATTCTATTCCTTTCCCACCACAAATTCCATGAAAGTATAGGGGGAATTATCATCCAGATGACGCCAAATAAGGATTCTTGATGCAAGAGAGGCCAGCTCTCAAGGGTATGTTTTAAGGAATTTGGTAGGGTGGAAAATCAATGAAACTTGATTTTAAGCCAAAACCGGTACTTTTGTGCACATTGACATTGCAGGAGGAGGTGATTTTCTGATTCATAGATTTGATTGTAGAAAACACAATTGAATTCTTGAGTAATGCCCAAGTGAGCTAATCTATCACTGCAAACAATTTTGTAAATAATTGCAGTCCATGTTAAAGCACCGACCTTGGGAAGGATTGATTGATTCTAACAAAAGAGGTAGGTCTTGGAGTAACAATTGCTTTGGATAGAGTTGAGGAACTCATATCCTTTCTTCACTCAGTATTTGCTTGAAGGAGGGCAACCCAGATTAAATAATCTTCTTTGTTTGAAAGATGAACGTGTATATCAAGAAGGGCTTTATGAAGTGCCTCTTTTTGATGTTTAGGAAAAAGGCACGTGAGAAAAGTCTTTCCATTTGAAATAATGGAGACCAATATTTACTTGGGAAACATCCATTTAATCCCTAACTCTCCCCCCAAAATGATGCAAGCACCTCCTTAACTTCTTGAAAGTCTAAGTTTTTTTGAATTGGAGGTTTTCCCAGCCATGAATCCTCCCCAAAGCTTGCCTTCTTACCATCCTAAATAATCTAAAATAATAGATCTACAACCTAAAATAATAGTCCACAATTTTAATCCATTAGGAGGATTAGCAATAGTGAAGATTCTTTCTGGATCTAAAGAATCAAGGCATTTTATTTCAACTATTTTGGCCTATTTTGAAGATGGATCAGAATAAAGATTCCAAACCAACTTGGCTCCTAAAGCATGATTACTGACTTCTATGTTTTGAATATCTATACCTCCAAAGTGCTTAGCATTACATTTTTTTCCCACAAGACCAAATGGATTCTTCTTCTATTGTCCATGTTTCCTCTTCACAAAAAGCCCCTCAATTGCTATTCAAGTGTTGAGAGCATACCCTTTGGCATTTGAAAGACAAACATTATATAATTGGGAATTTTGGAATGAACTGATTTTATCATCAAAATTCTGCCTGCAAATGTTAACCATTTACTCTTCAATGAAGAAATTTTGTTTTGGATGGAGGAGAATAGAGGGTTCCAGAAGGAGGATTTATTAGTGCCAACAAAAGAGGGATTCTAAGGTATTAGTGTCATTAAGAAACGTGTATTGAAGAATTTTTCTATTAGTTAATTAATTTCCACCAATCATAACAGTTTATTATTATTATTTTCAAAATAAACATACTTCTACTAAAGTTAAAATTTATTATTCTTTATTTTTCTATTTAAAAAAAAATATTTATCTCTAATATTATTGGTTCAAAAAAATATGTCTTATAGGCACGTTTTTTACGGATACAAGAAATCGTTGCATGGCAAAGTTTTATTTCTGAATAGAAACTTCTGATTTGGGCGGTTTTTTTATATCAATTGTAATGCGGGCAAATTGGGTGGTTTTATGATCTCCAATGTTTCCATTCGAAACAGATAATTATTCTGATTCATTTATAATATATTATTTTGAATTTTTTTCCTATTTTATCCTCCGCGATGATAGACATTGTAGGTTTTATGTCATTCTTTGCAACATTATCCATGGATGCAATGGTTTATCTCCTCTTGAAAACCCTACTCCTCCCAATACATGCAAAATAGTTGCAGAACTCGCATCTTGTATGAGACACAACATGTGGTAAGATTTTCTTTTTGTTTGGGTTATAAATAATTTTTATATTTTGGCATATCTATAAATCTTCACCATCTAAAGGTTTTGGTTCGATATTTGTCTTTTTTAAAATATTTTTTTGGCAGGGTTGCCAACTTGCTAAGCGCTTGCAATGGGAAAATATGTCAAACATTCAAGTAGAGAAGCTATTGGAGCTATTGAAGGACCTCTAAACCAGATTGATGCAGAACAAGCATCAATTCTCATTATTTGAGCTTTTTGCCCTTTTTCTGTTTAATAATTCCCCTTTAGTAAATGTGCACAAAATTCTCTTGTATAATGAAGAAAATTTGGATTTTGTTTGTAGGGAATATCACCGAACAATAAAAGATTCAAAAGTGATAGCTTCAACAATAAGTCTTAAGCATTGATTGAACTCCAGAATAAATTAGGGTAACTATTGAGGGTTTACTTTGGGAGGCAATTGAATTTTTCACACTGCAATTTGACTGATGCCCCCTTTTTAGTGATGCCAATTTTATATACTAGAAGAAATGATATAGCTTGATGTACTTAAATAGGTACAAATTTAAGGACGAAAGTTTGTTGAAAAGGGCGCTTCATCTTTTCTTAGATGGATGAGACAATAATCAGTGCATCTTCAAAATACTGGGGAAAAGCTATGTGGCACTTTTTCATCTTATTTTTGCTATCTACAATGGTGGAGAAGATATATTTATGTGTTTTTTGTTATGTGTCTGAATTATCATCCACAACTCCACTTCACATGTATTAGTTTTTATACAAAGACAGTTAGCTAGCTCTAGAAGTTTTTATCATATCATGCAGTGTAACTTGTTTTGATTCAATTTACCTATTGCATAACTATGCACAATTGTGGAGTGTTTTTTTTAATTTCTTAATGGTTCAAAATGTATTTGTAAGAAGGTATCCACTAATAAAATTAGTATAAATTAAAAGTCATACATTCAGATTTCTAGTTTTTCTTTACAACAGATGTTATTCATATATTGTATTTCACATCTTTAAACTTGTTTCTAGTTCATGCATAGTTCTCCATATGCATGTTCTCTTTATACATTATCATCCACAACTCGACTTTATGAATTAGTCTGTATATAGAGAGAGATAACCAGCTCTACAAGTTTTTATAAAATCCTGCATTGTAAGATGTTTTAGTTCAATTTCTAATAGCACATACATTACATGTGTCTGGACTATCAAATATTTGTTCATGAATAAATAAAAGTGAGGAGTATAATATAACAATTGTTTTTTCCATTTCATGTTCTAGCGATGTTAGTGATGCATATCTATTTATTACAATTTGAAATCCAAATACAAAAATTCCATGCCTAATGACTTAACAACACATGAAATTCCTGTATTGAAAAAAAAAATATAATACTGATCCTTGTAATAGTATATTTTGAAGGACAGATATTTGAACCGCAGAATGGCACTCTTTATATTCTTAATAGAATCAAATTTTAAATGGAGGAGCCCTTCGTTAACTAAATGGCAAAATTTTCTAGCTAGAAATTCTAATGTAGGCTCTAGATAACAACTATAACCTTCATTAATCGGAATAGTTCTCTTCTTATTTAAATGGAAATAAAATAACTTATAAGCTATCTTTCTTTAAAGACTAAAACTCAGCATAGGTGTGTACAATTATACATAGGATTATACATATAATTACAACTTCAAATAATGAATTGGCACGGTAACAATTAAACATCAAATACAAGGCATCACTATTCTACTACTATTACAATTATAGCTAGTATTATAAGTACACTTTTAAATTACAAAATGAATAATAAGTATATGTTTACAATTATAGGTACTATTGTGATTACAACTTTATTTCTTAAAATTGGTAGTGTTATTTTTTTAACTTTCATCTACAATATCATTAATTTCAAACTACCATTATCCAATTTCTATAGTCTACAACAACAAGTACTCACTACTACGTAGCACTTTTTTTATATTTAATGACAGATGTGCTCACTTGCACAGGGCTTAACAGGCACATTTGAAGCTTTGCAGTGCGACGTGGGACCAATTCTACAAACATTTTCTATTTCCGTGTAATATCTTCCCATTTTACCATATCGTTTCAGTGAAATGTTTTATACGTTGTTGTTCCTGCTCGCATTGAATGTTTGGAAAGATTTTCTCGCTGCTTCCATTGTGGCTAAAGAGTCCCTTCGATGATTGTGGAAGTGACCACATTTTGCACAAGCAAGAGCAGAGTCTACGCTTTGCTTAAACAAGCACCATAGTGTTGGGTTGTTGGTATGTAGTCTGAAAGACAAAAATTTCGGATTTAAGCAAATGATTTTTAATCCCACATGCATTGGGTGAGAGAAAACAAGGGAGAAGGGGAGTATAATTGGAGTTTTAATATGCATTAGAAATTTAGAAAACAAGGGAGTAGGGGGTTAAAATTTGACCTTAATTAATGTTTGTTTATTAATTTCAAGGGCAATTGTCTACAAATATCTTATGGTGATACTACCTTTTGTTGTCTATACTATAATTATTGATCATGAAATATATATAGTTTTCTCCAAAATCTCAAGCTAGTTAAATGTCATATATTATTGTAAAAATAATAATGGAATAAATTGTATATAATTTTCTTCAAAATCTCAAGCTAGTTATGTCATATATTGTTTTAAAAATAACAATATAATAAGTTGTTAGTCCTATATTATGTAAGGTTTGTTAGAATTTGTTAATGTTTATTCTTGTAAAAAACATCCTCTTTTGTTCACATGTTTCTTCTCTTCCTTTCATCTTTTCACCTTGGTCTTTAGGATTTTCTTTGTAGATTGGATGGGGTGGTATTATTTTTGTTTCTCCTTAATATGAACTTCATAAATAATTTTAACTAGCTACACTTGGAATGTCACCTATTCTCTTATTATAACATCTCATTTGCAACTATGATTCTTGTAAAGTTAGGAATTGGAAGTTATAAACATTTTCAAGATATTAAAAAAAATTCAAGAGAGGAATAAAGTCCCTAAAATAGTTGATTGCATAAGACCTAGTTAAGCTAGAGGCAAATTCATCTTGATGAATAGTCCAGTTAATTTTTAAGGATATTTCACTAGAATTAATTAAGGTTATATAATATAGAACTCTAATTTTTATCCTAGAAAATAAATTAGGTATATGGAAATCGTGACTATTAATAATAATTGCATGTATATTTTTACAACCATAAAATTTTAAAGATTGAAAATTTGGTTAATTATCTCTTTAAGAAGTTGTTTTTTCTTCCAAGAATATTTAATGGATATCCAACATAGCGAAGATAGTTTGAGTAGGGTTCTAATAATTAAATTCGGTACTTCATCACTACTAATACTAAATATGTTAATTTTGGGTTCTATGGGATTTTTCAGAAAAAAATTTAGCAATCATTTGAGAGGAAAAATAATATGCCATAAAGTGATGGTATGCATAAAATAGGAGATAATATAACTTGGTAGGTGAATATTTGAAAGATTTGGAATTTGATAAGTAATATAAGTAAATAAGTTAGGACAATCACCAAATAATTGAAAGAGAAAGAGAAGGCCACTTGATAGAGTAGAAAATGTTAAGGAAAAAATCACATGGAAGTAAAGCAAGAGATCATAAAAGTGTTGGCATGTGATGATTCGGAGTACTGGAAATCCTCTAAGGGTTGTCATTTATGGCAACACTTATGATAAGTATGATCGCATGTTGTGGATATTTCCACTGGATTCACAATCATGAAAATGACTAAGTCCAGAATCAGGAAAATAGGGTACAGTGCCATAGTTTTGGATAGTGATGGAGACATACAAGGTATTATGTCTTGCGAAGTTAACTAGAGGTATTTTGGTATATGTAAATGCTTCAGTTAAGATCACATAAGTTTTGGATAGCTGGTGTATGAGATAAAGTGTTCAGAAGGTATGCGAAGACAGTAAAATAGTATATCAGGGTACATGAACAGTTGTGATGATTAAGGAAAGCATGATGGATATGATAACGTGCTAAGTCATGTAAATAAATTATAGTGCTGACTCTTTGGTAATATAAGAGTGCCGACTCCATATATATCTTTTGCACAAGTTTTTACTATGTTTAGTATGACATTTGTGGAGCCGACTGGAAGGCTAATTGTGTATAAATATAGATTGCTCGTGTGAAAGAAGTGATGTGATATAATGATAAGTTTGCAAAAAATATAGAAGAAGTCAGATGCGAGATCAGTAGGAGGCAGAGCTATAACTGGAACTATCTAAGCAAGATAAGTGCTTATATTGTTCCCCTTTTGTGAACTATTTTGGGACAGTATTGATTGTAAGAGTAGTGTGCTCACCACCTTTAACCAGGTTTCATGAGAAAACTTAAAGAACAACTTGTGACTATAAAAGATCAGAGACAAGACCTTATGGATAAAATCAAAGAAAATTCTGACAATGACACATCAGACAAAGTAAAGATGTTGGAGCAAGAAAAAGAACAAATCAATCTCTTGATGATCAAGGAGATTCAGAATGAGAAAAATGAAAGAAATAAAGTTGAAGAGTCACTAAAACAAACCAACCTTCAGATAGATAATATGAAGACTAAACTTGAGCATTACAAAGATAAATATCCAGAATTGGATAACTACAATCAGATCATCAAAGGTGAACTCACTCAAGCCAGACTACTTATTGAGGAGTTACACATAAGAAATGACAAGAATAATGAACAAAGAACTAAAGGTAACATAAGTGGACCAAATGAAGGTGGAAGTTCAAGAACTCAAGAAGAACCAAATGAAGCCAGGAATGAGGAAAAATCTATTCCAAATGAAAGACCTACAAATGAAAATTATAGAGAACAATTTAGACCCTTCATAGGTAGATGTTTTGGATGCAACAAAGTTGGTCACGTGAAAAGAGACTGCAGAAGTAATGGTAATTCTAAACCCTTTACTAGCTATTGTTTTAATTGTTATGAGTATGGACACAAAAAGGTAGATTGCAGAAAACCTGATCAATCTAGGTATAAGCAAGACTATATCAGAGAAGAAACTGCAGCCAAGATTACATGTCAGAAATACAATAATTTTGGACACACTGCAAGGTACTGTAAGCTACAGACCAGTCAAGACAGAAGAGGACCACCCATCTGTTACAAATGCAATAATCTAGGTCACATTGAAAAGTTTTGTAGATACAATGGAGATAACAATAGAAGAGGACCAAGAAGATTCAATGAACCAGAAACACTACCACCTATAGTCATAAGGAAAAATATTAGTGATAGTGGTAAAAGGTTAAATGATTACATAAGTGAAAACAAGAAATCAGAGAATGAAATATGGCAAGTAAAAGTTCTAAATGAGGCTGTGGTTCGGGGAGAGACAACTTGTAATGTTGTGTCTTCGCATGATGAATTCTTTGAGGCATTAGCCTAGAAGGCCTCATGGCCTCATGGGGAGCAGTGGATGAAGACAACATAAAATATCTAGCCCCTGTATGAGCGGAATAAGCTCGTGCAAGCTTATGTATGATATGTACAGATGTTCATGAATCTATGGATGAGATCGAAACACTTGAAGATTCATCTTTTGTGTTCGTGAGTTTTGCATTGATCAAACGACATGTGAAGTTGAGCTACCAGAGTTTAATGCTCACACTCAACTTGCGATGAATAAAAGACTTGAAAAACTTCATTTCTCCACCACTTTTTGATCAATGAATAAGGAGAGAAGAAGTGTGAAGACAAAGCAGTAATCTAGCAAAGAGATTTTGTGCTCATGTAAAGACAAGCATCAGATTTGTGCGCATTTAAGTTATTTAGACCTAATCTCTTTGAAATTCATGGATGCACCAGTAATCTACGATGTAGTTGATAGACCTAGGTATAAGTTCAAAAGGCATCCATATAAATCCTGTGAGGATGATCTGAAAGGCGCATTTTCCCAAACCCCTATAGGTGTGTTGCACGTAGAGGATATTAGGGTATACATACACTGCAAGTATGAAATTATTGGGGAGTTCAACATCTTCTATGAGTTGAATGGTATGATAGATGTGAATGGGTTTTTGATACATGAATTCAAACATTTGAAAGACCTGCCAATACTCAAGTTAACCCATCTCACTGAATTCACGAAAATTGAATGGTTCAAGATCATTCTAAGTAGAGTTCATGATCAGTTCCTATGGATAGGAGATCAACCAGAAGATATGTGCTTAGATGATTCATGCTATCAAAGGACTTGACAATGAAGGAGCCCTACCTATTAGTGAGAAAAGTCTAAGAAAAGATGCTAAAACCCTCACGCACTCCAAATGGAACAAGAGGGCTATGACTGTAAATGATATATACCTTCAAGATGTCAGATTGGTAGCAATGCTTATTGGCTACAAGTTGTTCCATAGTTCTAGGCTTAATTATGTATCAGCTGGAGTTGTCATGATGGCTTACAAAATAGTTAAAGAAAACAAATGATATAACCTTTGCGAAGTTCTGGCACAGCAATTTTTGGAAAATGTTAAGATCATTAAAAGGAACAGAACCAAGGCATTCAAGTTTGGGTCACTACTAATTCACATGTACCTTCATATTATTCACAACTTTCCTGGTATGCATCCTAGAGCATGGAAAGACAATGAACCCACTGGTCTACAAATCTCAGAATATTATAGAAGGCAGAAAAAGGATTGGATTGATGGAGAACTGTTTGGCATGATTAAGATCTTGCAAAGCTAGATGAAAGAAAGATATAGAATTCTTGAAAGCCTAGTAGAAAAATATGAGGACACCATTTGTTTCATGGTTGAAACTGATTGTGTCTATTTTGAGGCAGTTGAGCCTAGAACCAAATGGTGTTATCCTATCGGATATGAGGTAAGTGTTAAAGTATTATCTATGAAAGTAGAACATGTATTAGCAGCATAAAAGGATCCCACTCAAGAAAGATGGGGTACATACAAAGAAAATATGAAAAAGTCAGAGAAGAACAAGAGAAAGTAACAAGAAAGAGAAAAGTCAACAAGATAGTAGAAGAAATTACTGTGAAGGTAGGAATCACAAAGAAATAGTATTTAGACTTGAAAAACAAGATGGAGGCATCTTCCAGTATTGCCACTAATTCACCCATCTCATTGGAAACAGAGAAGACAAGCACCACTGATAACTTCATTGATTTATCAGTTCCCCAAAAGAAAGAAATACATGAAATTGTGACTACAGAGGCTCCTAGAAGATCATCTAGGAATGTCAGCCCAAAAGAAAAAGAAACAAAGGAGAAGAGGAAGGAAAAGGTTATAGAAAAGGAGGAAGAGAAAATGATTCAAAAGAATCCACAAACCTTGTGGAAACCTGATATGAAATCAGTACAAAAGAGGGTTATCAAAGATGGAAATTTGACATCTATAAAAAGATACTATGAGAGATATAGCTCTGAGGATCAAGCAATCATTGAAGACACTATCATTGAGCATTTGTTAGTTTTCAAAAAGAATTTATTGGAAGTTGAATCTAGTGTTCCCAAAGAACTATACAACAAGCTAGAAATCAGAAAATAGTTAGCACATTCAGAGGATGAGAACATAAGAAACAGAACAATTGATGATATGTTGCCTATTGTTTCTATCCAAGAAAGAGAAAGAATCATAAAAGCACTAAAACTTCTTTTAAGAACAAAGACTAGACTAGTCAAAATCATGGCTAGAAGATACAATGAATTAATTGAAGATACCCAAAAGGCATTAGATGAAGTTTTAATGCAAAACATGCCTAAAAGGGAGTCATTGCCTAAGATTGATAAACCTATATCCTTGGGTTTAGGAGAGAGTTCACAAATAGTGGATAAGAGTGGTCAAGATAACTTTCAACCAGACTTCTTTGTCACTGGTGTGCTTGTTAGCCTTGACACTTCGCAGGATATACATGATCCATTCATGGACAAGATGGACAGTGCGATGGAAGTTGAAGACCAGGGATAGACAAAAGAGAGGAAATCAAAGGAAAAACAAGCAGAACAAGTACAGGAGAAGGAGTTACACCAAAAAAGACATCAAGAAAAACAACCGAAGGCAAAAGAGACCATTGGAATCAGTCTCAATTCATCTCTATTGTTGGCAAGTGTTGCCAAACCAGTAAGTTTTGATGTGGACAGCATGGATGAAGATGAACTGATGAGACTCTTATTCATGGAATTTGCTAAAGCTAAGGACAGATCGGCCCAGAAAGGAGACAAAAGAGCCAAGATAATGGGCAGGGCAGTAGAAAAAGTAAACATGCTACTACCCTCTCCACTTATCCTAAAAGACAAGGATGAAATTGAGAATCTCAATATAGTACTGGATAGCTTTGATAGTCACTTTGACTCATTGCTAAAAACAACAGAGGAGAAGGCTCAAAGAAACTTCTTAGAGAAGAAGTTAAGTGAAGTTCATAAGTCCATCTCGTGGGACTTAGACATTCTTAAGGATACCACTCTTAAAGCCAGGAGTTGTGTGGCACAAGGCAGAAAACTCTATAGCCATTGCATAAATCCCTGCAGATATTTGAAAAATGTAGAGGAGGGTATAGCAATAGACAGGGTCAGTCTTGACAGAATAATGGATAGTTGTGAGTCATCTTCACAAACTGTGGAAGAAATTGACAAGGAGACATCCAGATTACTAGAGAAAATAAGGATACTGGAAATGGAGAAAGGGAGAGTTGCTGACAGATTTGGTTTGCTAAGACACCTATTAACTCCCAAGCTCTCAATATTGGAGAGTCATCTCTCTGAGATGATAAAGGTTGAAAGCTCAATAACAGTATCTACTCGAGCACTGAGCTTAAAGCAACATAGACAACATCATATGCACTGAATGAGTTAATCCATGTCAGTGAGCTACTAATAAGTTCATGGACTGAGGAGATTAAGACCTTGGAAACATCTTTCCATGATGTCTTAAATCTGGTAAGCAAAAACTAGACCACCTATGCTTCAATTTTGAAATTTTGAGATTAACCTTTTCCATTAATGACAAAGGGAGAGGAAGAAAAAGATAAGGAAAAGAAGAGAAGTGCTCTGTGACACTTAGTCATTTTTCTAAGTGTTGCCATCAATGCCAAAGGGATAGATTGTTGACATGTGATGATTTGGAGTACTGAAAATCCTCTAAGGGTTGTCATTTATGGCAACACTTATGATAAGTATGATCATATGTTGTGGAGATTGCCACTAGATTCACAGTCTTAAAAATGACTAAGTCCAGAATCAGGAAAATAGGGTACAATGCCACAGTTTTGGATAGTGATGGAGACATACAATGTATTATGTCTTGCGAAGTTAACTAGAGGTATTTTGGTATATGTAAATGCTTCAGTTAAGATCGTATAAGTTTTGGATAGCTGGTGTATGAGATACAGTGTTTGGAAGGTATGTGAAGACAGTAAAACAGTATATCAGGGTACATGAATAGTTACGATGATTAAGGAAAGCATGATGGATATGATAATGTGCTAAGTCATTTAAATAAAGTATAGTTCCGACTCTTTGGTAATATAAGAGCATCGACTCCATATATATCATTTGCACAAGTTTTTACTATGTTTAGTATGACATTTGTGGAGCCGAATGGAAGGCTAATTGTGTATAAATATAGATTTCTCTTGTGAAAGAAGTGATGTGATATAATGATAAGTTTGCGAAAAATATAGCAGAAGTACGATGCAAGATTAGTAGGAGGCAGAGCTATAACTGGAACTATCTAAGCAAGATAAGTGCTTGTATTGTTCCCCTTTTGTGAACTATTTTGGGACAATATTGATTGTAAGAGCAGTGTGCTCACCACCTTTAACCAGGTGTTTTGTATGCCCCTAACAGGGTTTTTACAAGGAAATGTACTATGTAACAATCAACTCCTAACAGGGCTAGTTCTCTTAACAGGGACATTATACTTTAGTGCATATTTGTGGGTACCATCTCCACCGGGGTTTTTCCTTTAATCAGGGTTTCCTCGAGAACAAATCATGGTGTCATGAGTAATGTGTTATGCTTATATGCTCTTTTCATTTCTGCATTACTTTGGATTATTTATAATTGTTTAAAGTTGCAAATAAAGTTTTGTAATACTGATTCACCCCCCATCTCAGTATTACTCAATCCTAACAAAAAGGGGAGTTCATTCTCTATCCAACAATGGAGTTAGTAGAAGAGTGTTAGATATTGCCAATTATTATGTAGTAGAAAATTAATTAGCAAGAGTATGAAACTTCCTATAATGGGCTTCTTAAAGAGGCTTCTATTCTCTCCAAATTGAAATCTTAAATTTTTATTGTCGTGCATTTGAAGAGATAAAATATAACAATAACAATAAGAGGGGAAAGATTAAGCTTAGGAAGGTGCAGTAAATAGGAATAAGGAAAGATATTTGTGATGAGTTCAAGAAATTAGTAAGATAGAGAGGAGAGAAGTAGGGTCCTTTGTTAATATGGGTGCTTGCATTGCTACAAAATTTTGTATATTTGGGAGAAACAAGATTAATTGAAAGAGAGAATACATTAGGTCAAAATCCCATATGTATGTAAAGTCGCAAATATTGTAATGGGTTTGTATAGAATTTACTTTTAGTTTAGTGAAGAATAAATATGCATTTTGATGTATCAAAGTTTTTCCCAATTTTCTATTTGCATATGATAGGTATATATTTATTTATTTTTGTACATGAATTTGTATGAGTTTATTGTGCTTGTAATCTCAAGGGTACATGGTTAAACATTTAAATCTATGGTCTCTAGAGGAAGATCTCCATTGACAAGGGAGTGAAGAATGTGAAAGGAAGATACATTATAATACATACAAAATGAGAATGACCATTACCGAATATGCGCTTCTTGCCAGGGAGGACCTTTGTTGTCACATTTCATGACCAATGTGCTTGGTATCAACCAAATAATTTTAGTAAAACGATTCTTATATGACATCTTTCGACAGATTCCTGAAATCAATTCAATGGATGGTTTGGCTTTCAGCGTTGGTGGAAACATCTATTCACCCATCAAATTACACATTTTATGGCTTTATGGATCTCCCCCACCCATCCTGTCAAATGTTAAAAAAAGAGGCATGAAAGGATGGAAAAAAAATGTAAAAAAGAAAGAAATACAAAACTGGATTTGAGAACATGTATACAAAAGTGGATTCCACGGTTCTTGCGAGGGATGCGGAAATTTTTGTCACATTCTATGAACTCTATGCTTGGTATCTTTAGGTAAAAGATGCTAACAATTTTTATATATACAAATCCATCCTAGGAAACGAAATCACTGCTTCCCACTCAGATCTGAATCCATTCAATGGAAGAACAATGGCTGTTTTGGCTTTCTGTGCTGCTAAGCAGTGTGATGGCGTATTTCTTATTAGATTTGATGCGGAGAAGAATGAAGAACAACAGAGCAAATCTTCCCCCTGGACCTCCTGGTTGGCCCATTGTGGGAAACCTTCTCCAGCTGGGCGAAAAACCCAATGAATCCATGTGGGCTCTTTCTCAGAAATACGGCCCTCTCATGACTCTCTCTCTCGGCATGAAAACCGCAGTTGTGATTTCATCCTCTGAAATGGCAAAGGAGGTTTTCAAAACCCACGACCAGAATTTTGCAGGGCGGACTGTGATAGAGGCAGGAAAGCCTCTTTCCCACCACGAATCTTCAATAGTGTTTGCTCAGTATGGAGATTACTGGCGGAAATTGAGGCGAATTGCCACCACAGAGCTCTTCACTCCCACCAGACTCCAAGCCCTGCAATATCTGAGAACAGAGCAAGTCTCTGAGACAATGCAAATGGTGTTCGAGAAGAGGGGAAAGAGTTTGAACATTGCACATCTGGTGTACTACGAGGGTCTCAATCTCATGAGCAACGTCATCTTTAGTAAGAATTTGTTCGATCCCAACAATCCAGAGTCTGTAGAATTGGGGAACACTTTTAGTGATGCGGTGAAGTTGGCCGGAAAACCCAACTTGGCAGACTTTTATCCGTTTCTGAGGTTTCTGGACCTTCAGGGGCTGAGCCGTGGTTTAGCCGTCTTTCATAAGCGACTACATAAGTATTTAGATGTATTCATACAAGATCGGCTGGCAGCGAGGAGGAATGGCGTTAATCTTCACAAGGAAAAGGACTTTCTGGATATTCTGCTCGATTCCACTCCCCATGGTTTCACACTCAAGAATATCAGGGCTATAATTTTGGTTAGTGACATAAAAATTTTCATTTTTTAGTTTTTATAGTTTTTTACTACATGAAGTTTCCGATCCATCATGATGATTAAGTCTATCTCTAATTCTGTTATGTAGTTAAATCATATATCATATAAGTCTTTTAATTTTATAGCTGTGGGAAAAAAGGATGATCAATAGCTGTGGGAAGGATGATCAATAGTTGTGGGAAAAAGGATGATCAAGAACTTCCTCACAGCTCTAGTAGTTTAACAGTTTTTAGTTTCTTTTTGTTTTGCTTTGTAGTTTTTGGGCTTTTGGTTCCATTTGACTGTGTGGGGTGACCCTATGTCTTCTGTCTTCTTTTTTGTAAATAGTTGTATTTTATTTCTTTGTTAATAAAGTTGGACTATTCATCAAAAAATTAAGAAGATGATACTATGTTTAGTAGTATGAATTGACCGGTATTCAATAGCTATTTCAATTCGTATATTCATTTTCAAAACATAGATTTATGTTATTGATGAGTTGTTTGCCTGTGAGTATGTAGGAACTTTTGACTGCTGGCAGTGACACTACTACAACAACAATAGAATGGGCTATGGTAGAACTTATTGCCAATCCACATGTAATGAAACAAGCACAAAAAGAATTAGAAGAGATAATTGGTCTCAATCGAAGAGTAGAAGAATCTGACATAGATCATCTACCCTATCTCCATGCTATAGTGAAAGAAGTTTTTCGACTCCACCCAGCACTTCCTTTGTCATTGCCTCATAGAGCAGATAACTCATGTGAGGTGGCAGGGTATATGATACCCAAGCACACTATGGTGATTGTGAATGTATGGGCAATTGGAAAAGATCCTAAAATTTGGAAGGAGCCTTCAAAATTTATCCCAGAGAGGTTTTTCAATAGTGAGAATAGTAAGATGATGTACAAGGGACAAGATTTTGAGTTGATACCATTTGGAGCTGGAAGAAGAATATGCTTAGGACTTCCTTTGGCTCATCAAATAGTTCATTTTACTATTGCTTCCTTAATCCATTCATTTAATTGGACCCTTCCAATAGGGATGAATCATGAGAAAATAGACATGAGTGACACCTTTGGAATAGTACTAAAGAAGACTGTAGAATTGCACGCAATTCCCACACCAAGACTACCAAATCATCTGTATTAAAAAAATATACTAGAGGTTCTATAAATATTTCTTAATAACTTATTTACCAAGTTTGGTGTAAGTTTATGAATTTACACTTATAATGAACCATGAAATAAAAATATTATGAAAATGTTTAATACTCCATTGTCTATGTGTTGTGTATGTGACTTTCTTTTGGTACTGATGCTATATTTATTCATGATGTTTTGTATTGTTATCAATGATGTTTTATATTGACATCATGATGTATGACTATGTATTATCAAATGTATATATAGTCACAATTACCATTTGATGCTAAGAAAATTTCTTAATTTCTTGAATAGTGGTTTGTCTTAATAGTGACCCACAAATTTGTGATAGAAATATATGTATGTATATGTATATATATATATATATATATATATATATATATATATATATATATATATATACATATATATGTATGTATGTATGTATATGTATGTATGTATGTATATACATACATACATATATATGTATGTATATATATGTATATATACATACATACATACACATATATGTGTATATACATACATATATGTGTATATATATATGTGTATGTATGTATGTATATATACATATATATACATACATATATATGTATGTATGTATATACATACATACATATATATATATATTTATATATACATACATACATATATATGTATATATGTATATATATGTACATATATATGTATATATATGTACATATATATGTATATATGTATATATATGTACATATACATATATGTATATATATGTACATATACATATATGTGTATATATATATATATACACACATACATACACATATATATATATATACATATATATACATATATATATATGTATATATCTACATATATATATACATATATATATATATATATGTATATATATATATATATATGTATATATATATATATATGTATATATATACATATATATACATATATATATATATATGTACATATATACATATATATACATACATATATATATATATATATATATATATGTATATATATATATATGTATATATCTATATATATGTATATATATGTATATATATACATATATATCTTAATTAGAATATAGTATGTGTTGCATTTCACAAGGATAGAAAGCTAAGTTATGAGTGTGATATGATAGTATTTAATATTGAATTACTTGATATATATATATATACATTACACCTAAATAATCAGAACCTACCTAGACTAAGATTTTCTCTATCCCTAGGTCATATTGAAATAAAATTAAATGTAATCATATTTATATAACTAAATGATTTTTTATTTAATAAAATAGGAAGGAGGTAAATAAAATACAATAATTGATGATGATAGAAGGGAATACGGTGGAACTCTTTTCTAATCCTCGTGTAATGAAACAAGAACAATAAAAATTACAAGAGATAATTGATCTCGATAAAAGAGTGGAAGATTATGACATGGATCATCTATCTTATCTACACACTGTAATTTATAAAGTGTTTTGACTAAACACGACACTTTCTTTGGCATTGCCTCATAGATAAGACAATTCAAGTGATGTGGTACCGCGTATATGATACCCAAGCACACTACAACAGGCCAACTGCTAATACATAAATAACTAGCTAACTGCTAATAATGAAAAGTGAACACCGGCTTACAATATTTTCAAATTAGTAGTGAGAGATGCAAAACTTTAACAAAATCTAGATTCTAGGCCAGTTGGTAGGAGTTCCCATTGCAATGGTTATTATGAGAAAAATGGAGAGAGTAAAGAGAGATAAAATAGAAGCACCTCTCTTCATCCTCACTTTCTTTCCTAGGACTTCCCAAGGTGAAATTATTTAAGATGGTGAAATGATGTTTATCAACTATTTGTGATGGGACACCTTCCATTTCTCTTTCTCCTTTTAAGGGAGTGTAGAATAATATAGAAGGTGTTTCTAATGAGATGAAGGTGAGGTTTGGATTGGAAGATGAAAATTTATTGCATGGCTTGTATCACTACTTCACCAAGGGTAGTAGTGGATCCCTGACATGTATAGGAGAACTAGGAAACACTCATTTTATTAATTATGGATTATAATAGAACACTAACAAAGATCTAATTTCAATCTTTTAAAATCATATAATAATCATCAATTGTGAGATTAAAGATATTAAAATATGAATAACTAGGTCTAAAAGTTTACTAAACATGTGTGTGTAATGGATGCACATGTTACATGCAACCGTGATAGAAATAAAGAAAACTGAATTGAAATGTATGTGAAAAATACAAGATTATTGAACATCAATCAATACCTATTCCAAATATGTATAGCTTATACTAGAGTTCTAGAGCCCCATCAATGAAAAAGCTTTATATGATCATAACAATTGAAAATCGCATAAAAATAATTAATAAAAATACATAATAGTGAAATTATAACCTTTTGTATTGTATTGCAATTATAAAAATTGTTAAATATTACCATCTTTTGAAAGATGAGGTGATTTACTTTGGCAAGGGCTCTGCAATTTTTCTCACATTGATTGAGGTGGCCTCAAATGTGCGAACAGTCTTTCAACTAGATGTAGAGAGGCCAACCTCGGTTTTGTGTAGAGGCTTGGGATTTATTGTTGATGGGAGATGGACCCAATGGAGCTATTATCTATGCTATGGATTGATCCACCAGTGGAGAGGCAGGAAAAAAGTCTTTCAAAGCGGCGGTCACTAGAGAGTCTTGTATCCCTATTAATGCAAGGTTCAAACTTGACACTCAACAAGAATTTGTGCCCTAAGACAGAGCTGGCAAAGGAAGAGGTAAGGGCTCCCCTGCGCTTCTCTGGTTGTCAAACCTAATATTCAAATGTCCAAGGTAATTGATATCATGAAATAGATAGTTTAAAAAATGTAGCTATTTTTCTTCCAACTCAAGATGTCTCTAAAGTTCCTTCTCATAAATATATAAATGACTGGATGTTAAATGTGTGGTCTTAACTATTAGGGTTTCATTATACCTATTGGAAAATGTTGCAAAAGGTTTTATTTTTTTATTTTTTTTCAAAACCCCACTTAGTAAAAAAGAAGTTTTGAGGAGAAAAATTTAGAACATTGCTTCCTATATTTTTAGGGCTCTATCCTAGTTGGCAAAGGCCAATAAAGAGGAAGTATTGGCTCTATCATGCCCTAGATGGTTCATGATAAAAAAAATGTTCCTCCATATCTTTGGAATATGTAGGCAAAAACTATGGAAACTGGATAGGTAGGGTTATCAAAATGGAAGAATCAAACTCTTTGCTACCTCATATGGATGTGAGGCTTCTAATCATGGTTTTTAATCTTGGGATTGACATCCTCATGAAGACTTTAATAATTGATATAGAATCTAAATTTATTTGTTGCCCAATAAAGTTTCTTGGTGGGTTAAATGTTTTTTTTCCTTTCCACAAGGCTTCGAAGGAGGAACTACCCCATTTTGAAGAATAAGAATATCTCTGTTAAACCTAGAGATTTTAACAATAGCGATGGAAACCCTAATGGAAAATCACAATCTTATTTTCTAGCCACTCAACCTAGCTTTTCCATCAACCTAGTATCTGGTGCACACAAGCCCCCTAAAAATCTTCTTATGCCAAATCCCATCCCAGTGGATGAACAACATAAACAATTATTGGTTGATAAACTCAAATAGTTGAAGGAGGCATTAAGGTGCTCCTCTAATTGAGTAAATGTTGCATCACATGGGGTTAACCATCATCCCTCTCACTCTGCCACTACAGGTGGTCCACCTAAACATAAAGTGTTGAATGCATAGCAATTGGTTGTGGAAAATCACATGAGGAATTTTAATCTAAGGAAGAAGAGGGAATCCATCTCCCTCAAGGTAGTGAGACATAAAATGGACTCTTAATTGAAATCATCCATCCCATCTAACAGTAATGTTCAGACTTCCTTTCCTATTTGCATCCTTCTCATTCACGGTACTATCCTTATGACCCACCTTCTAGCTGTCATGTATTTGCAATCTTCCTCTTAGTTTACAATTGCATTATAAAAACTGTAATTTGTACTTCTTATTTTTTTATTACAAGAATTATTATGAAAGAATTAAGAAATATATTAATTATAGAAATAAAATATTTAAATATTATAAATATTATATATATATATATATATATATATACAATTTTGCAGGGCGGACTGTGATTGAGGTAGGAAAGGGTCTTTCCCACCATGAATCTTCAATAGTGTTTGCTCAGTATGGAGATTACTGGCGGAAATTGAGGTGAATTGCCACCACAGAGCTCTTCACTCCCACCAGACTTCAAGCCCTGCATTATCTTAGAACAGATCAAGTCTCTGAAACAATGTGAATGGTCTTCGAGAAGAGGGGGAAGAGTTTGAACATTGCACATTTGGGGTTCTACGAGGGTCTCAATCTCATGAGCAATGTCATCTTCAGCAAAAACTTGTTCGATCCCAACAATCCAGATTCTGCAGAATTGAGGAACTCTTTTGGTGCATTGGTGACGTTGAGTGGAAAACCCAACTTGGCCGACTTTTACCCGCTTCTGAGGTCCCTGGACCCTCAGGGCGTGAGAAGTGAGATGACCGTTCACCATAAGGCCCCGTTTGTTTGCGGAATTGGAATTTGAGTCGAAACCTGATTATCTCAAAATCAGGTTTTGTATATTCCGATTTTGTATATTCAGAAGATGTTTTGGACCGTTTGGTTGACCCGGAAGATGGATGAGGCAATCCATCTTTTGTGTTTGGTTGCCATTTTCGAAATTGGAATTGGAAGATAGAAATTCCTCTTTATGTGTTTGGTTTGCAATTTCAAATTGGAATTGGAATTACATTATCCATTTTCTGTGTTTGGTTCTACATTTTGAATTGGAATTAGAATTTGATTTTTAATTTAATATTTTATTATTTTGGTCCATTTTTTATGTATAGTTTTTTTATATTAATTTATATTTTTATGTAGTAAATCATAACCAAAATTTAAAATATTTTTTTCAATTTTGTGAATAGTAAACTTAACTTTTTTTTCAATAATTTTATACATTTTATTTTGGTCCATTCTTTATGTATAGTTTTTTTTTATATTAATTTATATTTTTATGTAGTAAATCATAAACAAAATTTAATATATTTTTTTCAATATTGTGAACAGTAAACTTAACTTTTTTTTTAATAATTTTATACATTTTATTTTGGTCCATTCTTTATGTATAGTTTTTTTTTTATATTAATTTATATTTTTATGTAGTAAATCATAAACAAAATTTAATATATTTTTTTCAATATTGTAAATAGTAAACTTAACTTTTTTTAATATTTTTATACATTATCATAAACAATATTATAACAAAAAAATAATTACAACATTGCTCGATATCACATCAAAATATAAATAAGTCATCTAGTCCACATATATATCTATCTCCAACAAATGATCAAACTAAATAGTACGATCGTTGCACAAAGAAAACATTGTAAAAACAAAATTTCGGCTTTAGATGTAGCCTCCGCTTTTGCCATAGTTTTCTCGAGTCTTTTGCAATTCTTGCACTCGTCATCTACAACATGTCTGTGTGTAGAACGTACTGATGATGTAGACAACGACGAGGTGTCATTGACCCATCAGAAGTACTCGCATCCACCCCCATCCTACAATACAAATCTAAGTTAGTCTCGCTATAATGACTAATATTTATTCTTTGTAAACATTTAAATATTGTGTAATTAACAACCTTAGTGTAATTTTTACAACCCCAAAATTTACGGCCTAGATTTTCCTCTGTCTGTGACTTCCTCAACACACAACGCAATCCATCACCGTAGTCACACATAGGAACATTCCTCGTAGCCATCAACACTGTATCAAGCAAAAATTTGTTCATTCATACTAATTTTGTTCGCTATAATAACATGACTATATTCTATGAGTACAAATTGAAAAAGTTATACAAAAAATATTATGACACAACTATAGCATCAGATATAACAATATCCATGAACTAATTGGTGGTGTGAAAACACACCGTTAAATAAGAAAACGCAAGTAGATCCACGGTCTACACCCTTATGCCGCACATTCGATGATCAATCCTGCATCTACAAAGTAAACATGATAGAAAAACTAAAACTTGTTTATTTTTAAATGGAATACACCAAGGAGTACCATCAAAAATATTGACCGTTTACAAACAGGAACAGTAAACAATCATCAGATAGCTCATTTTTTATCACCATATGTGGATATTTTTTTCATCAATGTTTGAAATACCTTTTGGATTTGATTGTATAGATAGTTTTGGATCACACTCTGTGATCCATGATCTGGATGAAAGAGACCAAAATGATTGCAATAGACCAAATGATGGACTTTTCTATCAATCATTTTTCTCTCTTCCATCGTGATGAGGGATCACAAAGTGTGATCGTAAAATATCCACAAAATCGAATCTAGAAGCTATTTCAAACATATTTAATGTCAACATATGTGTAGTCTCACTTTATCATCATGTGTAGTCTCAAAACTATCCATTTCTATTTTTGTACCTATCACACGGTTCTTTAAAAATAATGAAAAATGAAAAGAAATTGAAGATGAAATAGAGGATTGAACAAAGTAGAATTATTTAACTTAATTTCATAACACAACAATAATAACAAGATGGTAAATATACATACAAAATCATGAACAATACAGTCATCTACCAAAACACATTTATAAAATCATGTCTAAAGAACTAGAAATGGATAGTTAAGAGACTACACCTTAACATTGCATTAAATGAAGCATTCATCATGTGGTACTCCTTCGTGTATTCCACTTAAATATGTTAAAAACAACAACACTAAAAAATGCAAGCTAAAAAGCACATTAATGAAAACAATGGTCAAGGGAGGGCATGCACCTTGAAGTGGAAACAAAAACTCAAAATTCGAAGGAAAAATGAAAGAAATAAGTTGATTAACACAAAATTAACACAATAAGTATACCAGTGGGTACTTAGTAGTGGCTACTGTAGACCAGTGTATACGAAAACAAAGAGGGAAAAATGAAAGAAATAAGTTGATTGGGTTGACACTTGATCCCAAGATTGGAAAAAATTCACATTTGGAAAAAAACGTTGCAAATTTAATAAAACCGTCGGGTCTGCGTCTTCCCGAATTCATTGTTGAAACATTTTTGCATGACCATTGAGAGAGAAAGTTTTTACTTCTGCATTGCATACTAATTGCAGTTCATTGCAAATATGTATATGAACTGCAATTAGTATGTAATATTTCAAGTATGTATATGCCATTGAGAGAGCAAGTTTATAAATTAAGCTCCTTAATGCTAAACTTCCTTATAAATCAAGTGCCACATTATTCTGAAAACATACAATCAATCTGGCACACAAAAACATATTGAGAATTTATAAATTATAGGACTAACACTTGAAATTAAAGTTAGAATAGTAAATACAACTCATGCATCTAGGAAGTGTAAGATAGCAACCTGTACATCGAGTAATAAGGAGTTCAATGCTAGAGTTATTGAAATATGTAATGAATTTGTAGTCAGAAAGAAGTTTTTGCTCTATGTCACAGATTGGGAGGGAAAGGTAGATATCAGAATTATGTAGAAGACTCAGCACATCTCAAAGTCAATTCATTATAACTCTCAACAGAAGGAAAAATAAACAATTTTCTACTCTCACACCAAATTGAAAAAAAATGCAATCTGACACTCGTATTTTCATTTCCTGCACTATCGAACAGATTTTGCATCCCAAACAGAACATTTCTTTTTGCCAGAATGTTTTTTATATTGACATGTTTTCGGTCTTTCTATCTAGTAGGACAGTCATACCCTCTCTATCTAGTAGGACAGTCATCCATGACTGTTTTAAGCAAAATCATTGGTATTTGTCACTGTCAAAAGGCACAAAGATATCAGTGATTTATGTTCACTATCCAATGCACAATGGATCTGCATCAAAAAAGCCAGAGTCCAAGGAGGATCTAGAGTCCAATGAGCCAAATGATGAATGCAAAGTGCAGTGAACAGTCAGGGAAAGCCTGACATTTTATCAAAAAAAACCATGTCATAGTGAGGTCCCATTATCCAAGCAGCAATACAATAGGATATACCATTGTCTTAGAGGAGTCCTTATCAAGAACGCAATCCAAAAGGCCGATAGGAATTACAACTAGTGGCAGAGCATCTAGGAGCACATCACAAAGCATCAATGTGATCTCAAGGGCATTGAGCATAAGGTCTTGACATATCTGAAACGTTGTTAAGCACAACATAACCAAGCTTTCTAACTCATCTAAGCATGAAATCACCTCAATGAACTTGGCATTCATTTCATATCTCAAAGTGACAAAGACCAAGATGAATGCCCCTAACTAGGTGAGGAACCATGAGAGGCTTCATGAAAAAGCATGTCAGCTTTTGGCCAAGTGGAGTTGGCACAAGCAATCAACAAGAAATGAAGAGCTTCAACAGCTACTTTGCTCTATCACAACGATTTTATTAGAGGTTCTCTTATGGAATCCCTTAAATCGATCTCGATGTCTGAGTATTGATGTCAAATACATCCAAACATTTGAAACTCTTCTCTTCAAAACTACAAAATATCTATCATTTTATTAATATCAGAATGAATGACAAAAAAAAGAGAGAGATTTAAATTGAATAAGAATCCAATTACATGGGAAAAATGAAATTATAACGTATGACAATTATAATAAACAGCAATGGCAAATGAACAGGGCATTTGAAACAATAGTCACAGCTAACAGAGGATTGTGTATGAAAATCACCTAATGCGGAAGCAAGAGGGTAAGGATAGCATAAAATTCTACGAACCCCACCAATATATAAGGTGTCACAACAGTGATAGAGGGTAACAGAGAAGCAGTTGGCATAAATATTTTCAAAAACCTAGCCAAATACTCGATCTAGAGTGAAGAACAGAAGATATAGGTGCAAAGAACAGCAGGCTTGAAGGATGTGATGCATGAAAAAGATAAATGAATGTTTAAAGACAGTCAAAAAAGCTTTGTAGCAGCAGTAAACGATGGAATAATAGCGATAAGAAGAAATGATATTGATAGAATTGTCACGAAAAGATGAATGATATGTACCCACCATAGAAGTAGGATGATGGTCATTATTATGGAATAATAGTCATATCAAGAATGCATGCTCGCTGAACAAGTCAATCAACAAAGAATATGACAGTTATAGGACAAGGAGAAACCTGAATATGATAGTTTCAGGCAACAAGAAACCTGAATTTTCCAACTCATTCCCTAAAAGCAAACTAAGAGTTTAGATTAATCATGCCATCTGTTATCACAATCCTTACCTAGTGCATGAATTAAAGACTGAACAAACACCTATGCATGAATTCAATGTCAATTGGCAAACACTAAAGATAAATCAATATGGTTTATATTAGTGCATCTAGACAAATATAATTCATTGGAATAACAAGTAGCGCCAATGCCACTCCCACTATCTGTATCTAGAAATGACACTGTGTATTTGATAAAGTATGTAGAAAATCATGATAAAGTTTGATAAAGTGACAATCATCAACCATAAACAATCAACAGTGTATGTGAACAACTATGATAAAGTATGTACAAAATAACTATAATCCACCATATGTGGTTGCAATCCAGTCCACTCTCTCATCCTCACTCATCCACAAGATCCCTTTGGCTCTTTCATGCTCAACCACGAAGGTGTCGTATACCCTCAGGAATACAGCTTGACTCAAATGAGGGATGGATTTGAGAGCGTTGTATGCATCCGTCAAAGCATTCTCATGAGCAGATGTATCAATTTTGTGAAGGTGCACATTGCTCATGCCCTCTTTTATTTTCTTCATTGTTTCACACATGGAATCCAAGGTAGCGGCCGCACTTGCCTTCCTCCTCCTTCCCCCCCTTGTGACTGATGATGTAGGGGTTCCTCTACCACTTGCACTTGGAGTGGACTAATAAGGGTCATCTTCCAAATCAACGACACTATCCTCTTCATCCAGCACATTGTATGGGTCTTCCAAAGGGTTCCCTTCTTCAGTCTCAAGGGCCATTGTAGTTGCATTGCCTTCAACAGTGTCGTTACCCACAATTACACCTAGTTCATTAAAGTATTGGAAGGGCTGCCTCTTATACACTTTGGGATTTTTGAACTCTCTTCTCTACATGTTGGCATAAACAAATGGATTAGATTCTTTGTCTTTCATTACGTACTTTATAAGAAGGCAATATTATTTCCATCAAAATAGTAGAGAGATCACCCTACCTTGAGAAGCTCATCCCATACGCTATCCTCAACATCCATGCACTGAGTTGCGTCATTCCAAGTGAAGCCACTTGTATTTCTTAGCTCCTTCATGACTCTATATGCTAGCTTCCATGTTTTCAGCTTATTTTTGAAATTGTCCTTAGATAGATTTAGGTTCATATCATTGTTGAACCTCCTCTCAATGGAGGTCCACGCTTCTTTTTTGAAACCTCCATCACCTTTTCTGCCTAGTTGTACTTGCTCCATGAGAAAGTCTAGAAACTTTCTTTCCATTTCCTTACTCCACACTATCTTCTTAGAGGAAGAAGGTATTTGGCTACTGTTACCAATTTCATGGTTGAACAACTCTTGTGGAGAGTTTATTGGATTCTGTCTTGAAAACTCCTTCAGGTGGTATCGTGTACACTGATAAGGAGCAAGAAATCTAGGTGCATTGGGATATCCAACATCCACTAGAAAATATTTTCCTGCATAAATAAAGTATATTATTAAAACTTGAAACATTGATTGTACCCTTAAGTCTATTAAACTATGATTTGGCTTACCGGGGGGAGCAACAAGAGGATCTGCTCTTGACATAGCCGAAGCCAAAACATGACTATCCACAACAGACCCTTCCCAACTAGCAAGGTAGTACTGAAACTTATGATCGAAGGAACACACACCCATAACATTTTGTGACAAGTTGCCTTTTCTATCACGATATTTACCCTGCATGTCGACATCGACGGTGACTGGTATATGGGTTCCATCGATTGCTCCAACACAATCCTATACAATATGATACAATCATCAATTCTACGGTCAAGCAATAATATGATAAGGATAAAAATCCATACAAGAAAGTTGTAACAACACAACAATTACCTTGAAGAATGGATCAAAACATTCGTTCCCACTAATTTCAGGAGGAGTGTTTGGACTAGGTGGTAGAAAGAAATCTTGGTGGAGTCCTAAGATAGCCCTCAACACCTTGTGGAAGTATCAGCTGATTGTCTCTCCTGAGTGCCCAAAGTTGTGGGCAATCTTGCGGTTCCTTAGATTGTGGCCAATAGTGTGGAGGAACATCACAAGTTGTTCTTCTAACATCAAGTGTATAGTATCTCTCAAGGTTCCTTTCAACCTTAGGATAGTAGCTAGACGAAAGAAGGCTCCCCTACTCATGTGAATCTGATCATGACAATCCACATCGTTGGAATGAATAACCATTCTATAAAAAGAATTTCCTTGTCTTCTTCGTTTACATGCTCTACCTTCTCGGACTACCACTACTTTGGCTACGACAACACAAGCAATAAGAGTTGTGAGAAGAAGAGAATATTGGGTCTCCACAGCTACCCATCCTAGAACGTCAATATTCTTAATAGGATCCATCAATGGCCTGAAATGTGGACAAGCACAACGATATCGGCAAGGAGATATCCAATATGAACCGAGTGTTCCCTAAAAGTACATCTTGTTGACAATTTAAAATTTTCTATTTTTCATTGAGAGTGAATGGAAACTAGATCAGAGAAAACTAAACATACAAACTTAGGAAGAAGCTAAGCTAAACTAGATTAGAGAAAACTAAACATACAGTATGCTTGATATTTTAATTCTTTCCAAACAATATACAATTAAATTATCAAGCACACTGTTTTATCAAACATACTGTTTGATATTTTAATTCTTTCCAAAGGCACCTCAAGAAAGATGGATAAAATAGTATGCTTGATATTTTAATTCTTTCCAAACAATATACAATTAAAATATCAAGCATACTGTTTTATCCAGTTTTCTATAAGGCACCTCAAGAAAGATGGATAAAATAGTATGCTTGAGGTCTTTAAATGTTCATCACAACAGTGGATTCATTCACCTTTGATTATCTAATATCCAACATCATTTTGATCTTCACCTCTCTAATCTTCGTGATGTCATCACTGTCGATCTCCTTAACCAATCCTCACAATTAGGCTCTGTACAATTTTAGAGATAGTAGGCTTTGTACAATTATCAATGAGATTTACAATTTTGCTATTTTGCTTATTTGCAATTCGGGTTTTAATGCCCAAAACCCAGTTTTAATTCCCCATTGGCATTTTTTGTTTGTGACCCACACTCAGACCCTAAGACCATGCTTCTAAAATTATGCATGCACAGTATTGAAACCTTGCAACCTCAACACCACCTACCAAAGCAGAGTTCAAAATGAAACTCAAAGAGCAATCTACTAAAATTTTCTTGGATTAATTACTACCATCAAGGCATTTAAGTCACTTTGTTACCCATCCTCCTACATCACTCCTCACAATAAACATTCAGTACCAGGAAGACCCTCCTTACCACATCATAAAAGCCTAACTAGCCTAGACCAATACAATCATATCATGCATGCCCCTTAACAACAAAAGAAGAAAATAGAAAAAGAAAAAAGAAGAGAGGCGTTGAAAAGGTATTGAAGATGGAAAGCAGGTACTCAATAATTTCCTAGTTTAAAACATGGAAGAAATCAAAAAGAGGGTCACTGACAATTTGTTCGATTAATGTACATTCAATGTGAATGGACTTGGTAGAACCTTAATTAAAGACAAAAGTAAACAACCCCTTCCAGATAATAACCAATGTTCATACAAAATGAAAGATACACAAACCCTAACCAAGACTTTTCCAGACTTGAACACATTATTTGCAATATGTAAGATGTCAAGCACTTTATACTTCTAGCTAAGCTATGCATGTTTTTTCCTCCTCTTATGCCCTGCTCTCTATGTTTTTAAAATCTCCTCTAGGTTTGAGAGGCTTTCAGAAAAGGAAAATTCCAAACTAAGTGTTGCATCCTTACATGGTAGATTTGGGTGCAGGCCACATGGTAGATTACTAGACTTATGCTATTTACCTAAAAGTACAGAATTGAAAGTGCAAGTACTCAAGGATTGAATATATTTAAACAATAAACAGGCTTGATAAACCAAAAGAGTGGAATGACATGCAAAGCTACCATCTTTAATTTACCTCTTCAACATAAACACAGTGTTACAAGCCAAACCAAGGAAGTGAATTCAGAGCTACAACTACTATAATATAAAGCTTTCACTAATTGTTAAGTGATAATTAAAAAATCACAACACTTGAGACAAAACACTTAAATGGTAATTTAGAAGAAAAATATGAATGGTATATTCTATTGAATGAATTTTGAATTTTTATCAACAATACTGAACCACCAACTAAGTGTGCAAAACACTTATTTATAATGTTTGTACAACAATTGCATGAGAAAATAATAAAAACTAATTATGGATTCTACTCTAAGAGAAAATTGTTTGCATGCAATGCAAGTTTCATTACAAAATTCTCTTGAATAGTTCTAAATCTGGTCTTAGACAATCTTTAGTTAGGTTCTCGATAAAGATTACTACAAGCTAACAATATGTTTAGTAGAATCTTTAGCATGTGAAGAGATCCAAAAATAGAGATCTAAAAATAGGTTTTCTAGAAAAGCACCTTGGTCGAAAATTAGATATAGCTGAAAACATGTGGGCTATAAATGGCTGCAATGTCCCATTTTTCTTAATTCTGAGACAGTACTTGAATGCTTATAAAAAAATTCTACTAAAGTTTTTAGCTATATCTAATTTTAGCCTAAGAGACTGAGAGGAAAACAATTGCATTTAGCCTAATTCAGAAATTAAAGAAAATATAAAATCCACTGTACTGTGCAGACAACAGAGATCAAAACAACACTGTATTAATTCTGATTGCACTCATATTCTGATAACTGCATACATAAACAGAGAAGACTTCTTGATTTTACAATCTAGCTAACAATAGAAATGAAGACAAAATGTGGTGAACAAAGAACAACGGGAATCATTGGCCGCAACTCTATGGAGACAAAACGTGGCGAACAAGAATAACGAGAATCCTGAAGTGCGGATCTCATGTAAAATAAGATAGAAATGTATCCCAGCAGACTTAAGAAAATAACTAAATAGAGAGACACATGAATGTGAAACCCCACAAAGAATACTAAACCCTATCGTTAGTTTCAGAAAAAAAAATAGCAGATGGTAGGGTTTAATAATAAGCGTGGTCTTAGGGTCTGAGTGTGGGTCACAAACAAAAAAATGAAAATGACGAGCAAATGAAATGGCATTGTATATTTTCTACTTACCTTTTTCGAGCCGAATGTTGTAGAGCGGGAGTGTTCAAGCATTGCAGAGCGGGAGCCAAATTTTGCTGAGCGAGAGCAGTTGAACAATGCAGAGCGGGAGCTGAACATTGCAGAGTGGGAGCAGTCGACCGTTGCAGAGCGGGTTGCGGAAGATGTGAAACCCCATTTTCAAAACCCCATTCCTTATCCTGGAAGACGCGGACCTGACGGTTTTATTAAATTTGCAACGATTTTTTCCAAATTCAGATTTTGATTTTGAATTCCACCTCTCGGGTGGGAAGACACTGCCGCCCGTTTTTGGGCCTAAACCGGGTTTTGGGAATTAAAACCTAAATTGAAAATAAGCAAAAAAAACAACGGATTTGAAGAAAAATGGGAAGTGTCACCGCCAATTCCAGTCGTATTCCCGCAAATAAACAGGGCCTAAGTGATTACATAAGTGCTTGGATGTGTTCATACAAGATCGACTGGCGGCAAGGAGGAAAGGTGGGGGTCTTCCCAAGGAAAAGGACTTTCTCGACATTCTGCTTGATTCCACTGCCCATGATTTTACTCTGCACAATCTCAGGGCTATAATTATGGTAAGTGTCGTGATTAATCAAAAGATTGAATGTAATTATGTATATCATTTATGATTCATCATCAAAACGATTGAGTAGTTTTTTTATGATTATGTAGGAACTTTTGTCTGCAGGGAGTGATACTACTACAATAGCACTAGAATGGGCAATGGTAGAACTCATTGCCAATCCTCGTGTAATGAAGCAAGGACAAAAAGAATTGGAGGAGATAATTGGTCTCAATCGAAAAGTGGAAGAATTTGATATAGATCGTCTACCTTATCTCCATGCTGTAGTGAAAGAAAATTTTTGACTGCACCCAACACTTACTTTGGCAGTGCCTCATAGAGAAAATAACTCATGCGAGGTAGCAGGGTATATGATACCCAAGCACACAATGGTAATTGTGAATCTGTGGGCAATTGGAAGAGATCCTAAGATTTGGAAGGAACCTTTGAGATTTATGCCAGAGAGGTTTCTTAATAGTGAGAATAGTAAGATGACCTACAAGGGCCAAGATTTTGAGTTGATACCTTTTGGAGCTGGAAGGAGAATTTGCTTAGGACTTCCTTTGGCTCACCAAATGGTTCATTTTACTATTGCTTCCTTAATCCATTCATTTGATTGGAGTCTTCCAATAGGAATGAATTATGAGAAAATAGACATGAGCGAGTCCTTTGGAATAGTATTAAAGAAGGCTGTAGAATTGCATGTGATCCCCACACCAAGATTACCAAATCATTTGTATTAAAATAACATGTTATGAATAAGGGTCCTATGATGAGTTCTTGGTTGTGTAAACACTACTTTCTAGCTCTTTTATTGAGCTCGAATCATTAAGTACTTATTATGAAAATGTGTAATGTCTCATGCCTATTTGCATTGTATGCCTTTTTAAATTTATTTTAGTACTATATTATAATTATTAATGATATTTTGTGTCACCATCAATATACTACATATATATATATATATATATATATATATATATTGACATCATGGTGTTTGACTGTGTTATGAATGTATACATAGTAAATTATAAGTTATACTATTGTAGTGCTTTGACTTCAATATTTAATATACTTGCTAAGTGTGATTATGATTATAGTATCTTGTTCAACATTATGATTATTGTGCTTATTGATTTATGCATCCAGAGTATTTTAGTCATGTTAACTTTAGATGATTTCAATTGTAGTAAGTAATTAATATTATTATTATTATTTAAAAAACAAAACAAAGAGGAGAACCCAAAATAATATATTACATATAAAAGAACCATAAATTAAAAAGAAAACAAAAGGGTGAGCCAGGAAAGCGATCAAATTCAGATCTTGAGCAACAAGGGGTGGCAAGAGTACACTAATAGCACCAAAAAACAAACCCAAACCAAGTATCATAGAAGTTACTAAGATCCAATGATGATGTGCAAAAAGACTTGCAGGAGCTAGATGTCCTTGACCCCTGATACTTTAGAGGAATAGGCTAAAATCAAGGACTAAAACTTGAGAAGGTTGAGCCCACAAGGAGAAGGCTCAAATGGGCAATACCCACCCCCATTTTGCTGCTCAAACAAATCCAGATCTTTCAACCAGCATGTTTCTAATGGAGAAGACTGAAGGCATGGTAAAATCTGACCCTGAAGATAATCCTAAACACCACGACACTAGGAGAAGAGCCCCACAAGAGAAGAAGCCAGACTGAACACTGAACAAGCACAATTACTTAAAATCAAAAGCCTTAGCAACAACATTAAATGAATAGATCTGTCACTGTAATTTATTTGCCTTATCTCTACTTCCAAACTTTATAGATAAGACTAATAGGGTAGTCAAATAGGCTGAAAAGGAAGAGGAAAAATTTGTGAGATGAGGTAACTGATCAAGAGCCGACTATGCTTGAGAATCCTAAAGCCTCCAAGCACAAAACATTTTATAGTTTGACCCCCAGCAAACAAGGAAACAATTAGAAAAATTATAATTTTATTTTTTCATTCCAGAATGCATCTTCACAATCATTTGGTCATACTTTAGAATTATTAAACTTTATTTCCATTAGTTGCTTTACCAATTGTTGACAAATGGGGCAATGATTGGTCTGGAACCTGAGAACTTGTGCACATTCATGACACATGCCAATATGTGGATTGCAGAAAATACATACTTTTCTAAGATCATTCGCATCGAAGTCGGACCCAGCAGAGTTACCATTACCTTAAATTTCCTATAACCCATATTATATACCATCACTCGACAATATATGATTAATAACTTTGACCCGACACTTTTCACAATCCTTTTTTTTCCAAGTATGGCTTGTGTAATTTGAGATTTAACTATTTTGGGTATTTCTTTCACAAGCCCATTTGTTGATCAGACACATTGGAATAATCAGCTATCTGGCTTGAAGGGCATGCTTTTGTCTTTATTACCAAAGGAAACACTTTAACTAGGCCCATTTTTGATAGATCGCCCACCTCCGCAAATGAAAGATCAAATATTGTACCAGATGGTTTTTGAAATTTTTGTCCAGGTCCTTTTTTGAATTGTATCTTTCTTGGGGTAAAGATCTTTGGCTACAGTGTTGTTAAGTTACAATTAGGTTCCTCTATTGAAAATAAGAAGATTCTTATACTTCGAGGGACCATGGAATCATATGTGAAAGTCATGACACTATTTGGGCAGGTCACCCAGGACTAAAAGGAACCCTCACATTGCTTGAACGAGGATTCTACTAGCAGAATATGAGGAAAGATGTGGATGAGTATGTTAGGAGTTGTCTCATTTATTAGCAGGACAATGCGGGTAACAAGACCTCCAAGGGGATTGTTGCAGCACCCATGCTAGTAAGACCATGGGCAAGTGTAAGTATGGATTTTATCAGAGGCTTGCTTGATGTGGATGGGTATACAAGTATCATGGTTGTGGTTGATGGGTTCTCTAAATATGCCACATTTGTATCGTGCAAGGCACCATGCAGGGAGGATGTTGCTGACTACTTTTTCTAGAATGTGGTGAAGTATTGGGGTGTTCCATTGAGTATCATTAGTGATCAAGATGCCTGCTTTACCAGTAATTTTTGGAAGGAGTTATTTAAACTGATTGGGACAAGGTTACTCATGTCTACGAGTCACCATCCAGAGACAGACGGATAAACCAAAAGGATCAATGGGATTTTGGAGGACTATTTGAGACACTTTGTTTGGTCGGACCAGTCCAATTGGCCAAGGCATTGGATTCAGCTCAGTTTAGCTACAACATGTAGAAGAGCGCATCAAGTCAGTTCTCACCTTTTAAGTTGGCAGCAGGCCAGCAACCACTGACTCCTCCTATAGTTATGAGTGGATATATGGGAGAATGTCCAGATGCTAGGAAAAGGTTGTAGGAGTGGCATGACTAGGTGGATCTTGCGAGACATAACATGGTTAACGTTGTAGAAAGAATGAAGCACTACGCTGACTTAGGGAGGATTAGTGTGGATTTCAAATTTGGCACGACAAGGTCTTTTTGAAGATGGATCCAGTCCAGTTCAAACTTCCTAAGGGCATGAGTGCAGCACTTGGTCATCATTTCGATGGGCCATTCTCAGTGATTGAAAAAATTGGGAAAGTTGCATATAAGCTGAAGTTGTCAGCCCACATTAGAGTTCACAACATGTTCCATGTTAGTTAGCTCCATCCATATCATGAAGATAAAGAGGATAGCAATAGGAACGTCCCTACTCATGGACCTACCTTTGTCAAAGACAGACCAGGAGGTGATAGTTGTAAAAGAGAAAGGATTTGGTAACAGGATGTGGCGGGAATTCTTAGTTCATTGGCAAGGCCAGACTCGAGATTAAGCATCTTGGGAACGAGCTGAGAACATGTGGAAATATGAAGACAAGGTTTTGGAGTTCCTTGAACGTGACTCTAATCTACCTCTTTAAACATTTAGTAAGGTGTTGGATGCCTCCACAACATTGTATGGTCAGTGTTGTCAGCATTGAGGATGTTGCATGTTTTAGAGTGGGGGAGGATGTAAGGGGTTGCCGATCCTCAAGGGGAGAAGCTGCACTTGGATTTGGTATCCAGGCTTCTGAGGCTGAAATTGCGGATTTTGGATTGTGGTCAACATGTGGTTACTTTATACCATAGAGTCAGACTCATACTAATAACTTATATAGTTGAATAAGAGTAGGCTAACCATTCAAGAGAATGTTCAACATTGTGTGCTTTTCTTCACAGGCGAAGTGTCATGGTGGAGAAATCCAAGGAGGCACAAAACAACATTCAACGAGCAATAGTTGAGAGCAGTGTTGAGCAGTGTGGAGAGAAGCAACAAAGTTGTGTGAGTTATTACACTAATACATTTGGGGTGAAATTGCGATGACAATTTACAACGGTGGGCAAATGTTATATCTTTTTGGCTTTTTTTTTTCAATTATACCCCGACAGCGTCGCAATTGCGACGTTAACGGGATATAAGAAAAAAAAAGAAAAGAAAACATTGGTCATTTCTATAATAGTGCCGAGAGGGTTTTTTGCAGCCGTTGGACGAGGAGATCTCTGCGGCTAGGCATCTCTACGGCGAGAGGGTTTTTTGCAGCCATTGGATGAGGAGATCTCTGCAGCTAGGCATCTCTATGACAAAAGGGATCTACTGGATTGTACATTCAGAATCCAAAAGGCCAAGAAAGGTATGATTTTAAATTTCACTTCCTCCTCGTTTTGTGTCGCCCTCTCTTCCCTTTATCATGCACTCAGGTACTTCGAGCGTCGCTTCTGTATTATGCAACCCAAGAATGATATCTTTATATTTATTTACTTATGCTTCGTTCTCTACTTTGATTACCTCCATAATGCATGTGGTTCGTGCTTAGTTGGGAGCCGGTTTGAATCTACTACTATAGACTGTGGCTTGCGGCATTCATGCTGCTATTGAAACTATTCCATATGTGCAGAGGCGCTATTGAGTCCATTTATTATGTCGTGCCCTAGCACATGGTTACATGAAGTGATGAACTAAGCCAACTCATGGCCAAGCACCAAGGTCAATGAGCTATTTGTTTTGACTACATAGCCCACGAGCTAGGGATACATCATTGCCATGTTAAAACTCAGCATTCAAATTTGCGTCCTTGTTGATTTCTTGAAATTGAACTTTCAAAACCAAAATGGTTAAGTGGATGCGAAAAGTTCGGGGTTAAGAAATGGGAAAAGTTAAGATTTTGGAAAGATTCTCGCAAAAAGTTAGGATTTGGGAATTATTCTCGCCAAAAGTTCATGATTGGGAGTTGAGACTCGCAAAAAGTTAAGGTTTGAGAATTTTTTTTGCAAAAAGTTAATGTTTCCAATATATTTTTGCGAATAAAATGGAAATGCCTTAGAATTTTTAAATTTTGACATTTCAAAAATCGAGGCAACAAGAATGCATAGGTGGCTCACTATTGGGATGACTCATTGTAAGGTGGCTCATTTTCAAAGGGGCTCACTGCCCAAAATGCAAAAGCCAACTATTATATCTGAGAGGCAGCTTACTATTGGAGTGTAAAATACAAATTTGAACGAGTTACAATTGCATCTGCATATGCATGAAATATAGTTCATGCTAAAGTACAAATTTATTCTACACAATTACTAAATTGTAGATATATCAGTTCACTATACACATCAATATATCACTATCATATATCATATATCATAAATCACATCAATATCATTGTCGTCTATTATGTGTTGATGCCACTTTCTATATATACACCAGACCTACATTCCACAAGTCAACTTGAAATGGAGATGGAATCGTGTGAGCACATTACCCCAAAAGTTATAGATGTCAACAATCTTAAAAAGGATATCTCACGCTATACCAAATAGGACTAGACCAAAAACTTTATTACACCATTATATACACCAAAACTTGTACCTATAACAACACTGTCAAACCAGAGGATAGGTTGGAGATAAGAGTGTCAGACCAAAAAATGACATCAATGACAAATATCAATAGCATAGGCATCATCTTGGCTTCTATTGAAATTGAGGGCCCAAGCGCTGGAAACTTGGTATACTGTGGTAACTTTTAAATTCATGTCCTGGAGCTTGCGATCCTTTTGTTGTTTCATATTTTATGAGGGGTCCACTATGTTTGATGGTTTAAACTTGATATTATTTCACTGTTATATATTCCTCTGTCTACACTTCATTCATTCATTTCTCCACTATTGAATTTATGAGAGCCCGAGAGCATCCTTGTTGAATAGATGTTTTGATGAATATGTGTTGATATTTTGAGCTAGGGCATCATCTCTGATTTCACTGCTTAATGGATTTCTTCCCATTTTCTCTGTATCCAGGCATACTGAGATAGCATCTATCCTATAACACTTTCATGTGGCCTTATGCTTGCTGATTATGTATCTCTGCCTTCAAGGCCCGTGAGCTAGGGATATCAACCTAGAATTCTGGTAGCCCATGATCATTGGTCTCGCAGATGATACCTAAAGAAGTAGATGATATCATATTTCTACAACTCATAGTTAATATGTTTCTAGATTTTTGATTAGATTGTGTATTAAGTTAATCTATTTATGGCAATCTTTAAAAAAGCCACTGTGACTTTTCATAGACGGTGACTAACAATGATAACATGATTTAGACTATAAGTATACTAACTTCTCATGTATTATGAATATATATGAAATTAAGTGTGACTTTCATACATATTGCAATCTATATTAATATTACTATTAAATTCCACTTAAGAATATTATCAGACTTCATAAATAACAATTCTGATATGATCTCACTCATGGTGATGTTACTAGATGCTTTTGATTCCTTCCCTTTATATCTCTCAATGTGAGAAAGAGGTCATACCTCTTCATCATGTATGCCCTTTGGCAAGAGACACACCATTTCACTATTAGCACCCTTGAAAGAATGCAAATCTTCATTATTTATGCCCTTTGAAAGGGACACAACCTTTCACAATCAAATCTGCACTTCTTATTTATCTCAAAAATGCACTTTTTATTTCCAAATTATTCCCCATTCAAATTAGTAAAAATATGTACACGTGTTATTGGATGGTCTATAAACATGTATAAATAGTCATGTTTGTCAATAGTTTTATTCATCAAAGATATATTCTATAGTGCTTAGTCAATAAGACTATTTATATCTGTGTCTATTGGCTATCCAATAGAACCTCTAGGTGTTTTTAGTACATTATAACAATGTCATAGAAATAGTAATTCAAGAGATTTTGATGGATATATTAAAAAAAATGTATCATAATTTATCACTATGGTTAATTACTTGCAAATACGAGAAAATGGTTACAATAAGTCTTGACAATTAAAATTTTAATATTAAACAATATTTTTCATAGTAACATTATAGTTTTTTTATTAAAGTAGTAAATAACATATTTCGATAATACTTAAAAAACTCTTTTCGGTAGATAAAACATCAGCAAGGACACACAAAAAAGACAAAAAACATAGAGCATAGATAGAAATAAAAGCTTTAAACTAAGCACATATTAACTCTATTGAGGGTACTACTAGCTTCCAATTCAACTTGGAAGAAGTTTTGTTAAAGTTCCTAATGGTCTTGAAATTGTTTATCACCACACTTATCATTTTTCTTTATGGTACCTCTAGTTCTTGTGTTAAGACCAACATCCCCCTTAGTAGTCATCATAGAACCAAAACCAATTGCGACATGTATGCAAAATGTGGAAATATAGATGAGGCACATGAACTCTTTGAAAAAATTCATCTAAGAAATGTGGTGTCATGGAATGCCATGATTGCATGATATGTACAAAATGGATTTTTTGAAAAGGCTTTAGAAACTTTCAAGCAAATACTATTGCTAATGATTTATTGCAGCTCTATTTTGGTATTTGATGATTGTCCATGCTTAAACATTTAATGTCATTATGGTGTTATGAATGGATTCTTTGCCTTAGAACACTATCATCTTCAAAATCCTATATGAAATCTATATGACCATTTCATTTCTATGGACGGCATAAAGGTGTCTTACAACAAAGTTTCTAAATTGATGGAGTATGTTGGACCATGTTACGATTACAAAAGTTGGATGCGTATTGTTCAATATAAAAAAAGTATGCGTAGGTATGCACTCTCGGCAAATTATATACAACAACAAGACAATAATCAAAGTAAAAGTGTGGCTATATACATTGATGGAAGGCCAAAAGCAACAGGGAATATTGCAGGTTTTATAAATAGTACACGACCTGGGTCAACTATAAAGCAACCCAATTGCATATTTGAGGCGCGCGAGGGAAATTGTATATTCATCTGTGTGATAAAATCAATACGTGCAGGGGAAGAGCTGCTTATTGATTACAATTTGAACGCATAGATACAAACGAGGCTACTATCATGGGGGTGGTACATACTATTAAACCAACTTCTAATCAATGACTCCAACATACCATTTAGTTATTAAATTTTTGGCTAACATTTTTATACTTGATCTTTGACACAGGGGCACAATATGGAGCAACCGCCCGAAGGGGATGGTGACGATATTCCCAGCTTATCTACACATGAGCAGGTAAAACTCATTGTAATTGTGCAAACTAGATAGAAGCAAAATGTTATTTTTTTAATGTTGTTTTCTTCATTGTTTTGGAGTAATTTTGATAATACTAATACTATTGTTGTCACAGAGGGCCGGTGGTCGGAGAGAGGGAAAGCAACCTGTAGTCCCTTAGGAGTCCCCCCTTGAGGAGGACCCTTTTTTTATTGATTTAGCAGAGACCGATGACCCGATCGGTTCCATTAAAAAGCTGCTAAAGAAAATTGGAAAAGAACTTTTACATTTGCCATCCATACAGCTTCAGAGTCAAGAAATAAAAGAGAGGGGAGCTAACTTGTTGCGCACTTCTGAAAACTTAAAAGTATTAATGAAATTTTTAATTATAGCAAGAGTTCAATAATGGTTTTTATGTTATGCTCTTTTATGGCATTAATTAAAATATGGATGCGTTGTCTTTACAGAGTTATTTGCGTAATTTTGAAATTCATTCCCATGATGAGGGTATTGCAGGTACTAGAAAAGCACGGGACACACAAGCTCGGCTCTGGTGGTTTTTCGAAACTTCAAGCATGAGTTGTAAGTATTAGTAAATGAAAAATTGTATCAAATTTTTTATATATTGCAAGGAATTTTTTTTCGATGAAACAATGCAAGTAAAATTCATGATACTAAGCAAAAATGTCACTGTCACTACACTACACACAGTGCATTTGTCTGCATCAAGATCCACATTGTCTGAAATAAACCCAATTTCTCTACAGGTCTTGCTGACAATCTGATCATAATCCACAAATGTATACCAAGGCAGTGTGACTACAACATCTCGCAGATTACCTCTCCATTATGTTTTGATGGACTGTCAAACTCTATTCCAAAACCCCCATTTTGCACAGGCTGGAATTAAGGATATTGGGGAAGGTTTTGGAATTCGGCTTCATGCCTTCCAAATGCATTTGATCATAGTTTATATACATCCTTTCTCACAATTTGTGTGCTTAATCTTCAATCTTTGTATCCCAAGAGGCAACTCTTCAATGAGGCGTTCTTGGTAAAGAGTGCATGTGTCAGTAATTATAACTTCTACATACACTGTAGATACATGGAGTTATACAAATCAATAATTTTCCTATATGGTAATTCCTGTCAACAATTGAAAAAGAATTTACTATAGATTACACGTGTAATATTATTGCTAGCCTTTCTTAGATAGATAGACAGTGATTTGGTTGTTATATATATATATATATATATATATATATATATATATATATATATATATATATATATATATATATATATATATATATATATATAAAGTTTGGAAATACAAAAAGTATAATAGAGAGGCTCTATTGTTAGCCAGATATACCATGTTCTTAATGTTAAGATATTTAAATATGTCTAGTGAGTTGCAATATGTCTCTTATGCATTTAATTTTAGTACGATTCATAATTACAATTTTTAAGCATGTGAAGTGAATTACCATATGTTAATTATAATTTACATTTGATTGCGATAATTTTTTGCAAATTTAAAGAATGTGTGGCAAATGGTAGGTTATATTTGACCATTGCCAATCCCATATTCTAGATCCCCATCATCACATGAAAATCATGCATCTACTTTATTCATCAATGTCTACTTCCTTTTCTTGTTGACTGGATGTATTTCATCTTTTACATTTTTTTTTGCCTTGCTTTCTTGTTTCTGGTAGTGGTTTGTCTGCTTTTGAAGGCTGATTTTATGGTTTATCCTATCTTTGTTCTCTTGATTGAGTTCGAATCCAAGCCCGACATCTTGTAGTTCTTCAACACAGGGACTAATATGTTCAAGTCTTTGAGGGATACCAATGGGATGTGAGAGAGAGGGGGGGACAGGGGCAGAGAGGAGAGATAATGAGATAGAGACAGAGAGAGATAAATAGAGTGAGAGAGGTGGAAAGAGAAGGAGCTATATTGCAAAGAAGCGAGATATGGAGAGAGAGGGGGGATATAGGAAGATAGAGATAGAAAGAGGGAGAGGTGCAGAGGGAAGAGAAAGAAAGAAAAGAGAGAGAGAGAGAGAGAGAGAGAGAGAGAGAGAGAGAGAGAGAGAGAGAGAGAGAGAGAGAGAGGTGTAAGAAAGGGGTCATGGAGAGAGATGGGTGGATAGAGAGAGGGAGATGCGTCTAGATGGAGAGATAGTGTGTGTGCATGTGTGTGAGGGAGGAGAGATAGGGTTAGAAATAGGGAGAGGTAAAAAGGGAAGAGCAAGAGATAGCATAAAGAGATAGAGAGAGGTGTGGAGATGGAGATTAAAAAGAAGAGGGATATGGAGAGGAGATAAGGGGAGTGCAGAATCGTAGATGGAAGATGTAAATATATAAAGAATCTAGAGAATGAGAGATATAAAAATAAAGATAGAGGTAGAAAGTGATAGAAGAGAGGTAAAAAGGGGGAGATATATAGGGATAGAGAGTGATAGAGAGATGACAAGATAGAGATAGATATAGAGGGAGAGATGGGAGAAGAAATATGGAGATGTAGAGGTTAAAAGGTATAGGAAGAGGGTGATGGAGAGAGGAGTGGGAGGATGGGAGAAAAATAGATAAACAAAAGAGATAGATCAAGAGGTGAAGACAGAAAGAGATCTAGGGAGATACAGAGGGAGGCATAGAGAGGGAGAGATAGAGAGGAAGAGATATAGAGATAATGGTCACACTTCACTGTCTTGAATTGAATGAATAATGGTCAACCACAATTGTTGAATCTCCAATTTGGCTTCCTGAAATATCTAATGATTCATTTCTAACCAAAGATGCCAAATAATAAATGAAGGCCCAAGAACCAAAACTCAACCAACAGAGAAATATGCAAACAATCCTAATTCAAAACTCTCCTCTAGAGATGCCAAAGACAGTGACTGTCCCTTGTATAATGTACAGTCAGTGTAACATGGCAATGAGCCCATATTTGCATGGTTCAATACCAATACATTCAAGTGGCAATTACACAAGGACAGTCACAAATGAGGACAGTCACTGTAAAGACAACATGATAATGTACAATCACCATAAGGACAGTCACAAATGAGGACATCTCTCTATTGCACTAAATGAGGACATCTCACAGTGATTGTCCCGTGTAATTGTCACTTGAATGTATTGGTATTGAACTATGCAAATGCTTTTCTTCTTGATAATGTCCTCATTTGTTCAAGAAGAAAAGCATTTGCATGGTTCAACACCAATACATTCAAGTGGCAATTACACAAGGGACAGTCACTATGAGATGTCCTCATTTGTGACAAGGATAGTCACAAATGAGGACAGTCACTGTAAAGACAACATGATAATGTACAATCACTATAAGGACAGTTTCATTTTCATTCTCACCTAGTGTTGTTATTTGAAATAGAGAGATGTCCTCATTTGCGACAACAAAGAGGATACCTTTGAGGGCAATTAAGGGATTCTAACATTGCCCTCAAAGGTATCCTCTTTGTTGTCATAAGTGAGGATATCTCTCTATTTCAAATAACTGTCCTTACAATGATTGTACATTATCATGTTGTCACAAGTGAGTGCACAACTGCTACCTCTTGTTCAAAAAGCTTCTAAAAAAATGACACTGCATTTGCATATGCATGACTATAAAATCATATGGAAAGGTACAGGATTGCATATCCTGGTGATGTACGAATCTTAGAAGCAGTTGATGCTCCAGGATTGCATCACTTGGTTGATTGCTTAATCTTCCCATAGAAGGGCCATAGGCCTCATCCCGATGAAGCTTCTGGCAGTGATCTTGATGGGGATATCTACTTTGTTTCTTGGGACTCTAGGCTTATGCTAGAAAGTGGTAAGAGTTGGGATATCTACTTTGTTTCTTAACACTGATATATATATTTTGACTACCATGTATCTAATGTTTTCGGTGATTCCTACTTTTTATTCTTGTCTCTCCCCCGAATTTTGATGTTTCTCGAATCCTCAGTTATATGCAGTGCTTCTATATATTCCCTCTATCTTTTGTATCCACGTAAGATGGTTGCCGGCTTTTGTTTGAGTGTTGACATTCTCTTTATGAATCCCCTGTCGCAAAGTATACACCGGAGGTGAAGGTTTATAAACTCCAATTGTTACTCACTGTCGAAGTATACTGTTCTATTTGATGTATTGACAGCCTATGAGGAATTGAGTTATTGCTAGTGCCTCTTGATTGTTGCAAATCTTTCTTTCTGTTTGAGTATGTTGATCTAGATACCCCCTATCCCATAGATGATTGTAAGTTTCATTGGACGATTGGAATGTTGCTGCAGAAACACAAAAAATGTCCCCAACTATAGAAAAGTAAAACTTTTGTAGTGTATTTACATCTATATTGATAATCTTATCATTGTTATTGAGTAACATAAAATGGTTATTGAGTAACATAAGGTTGTGGAGGCTTATGTTGGAGAGCACAGGAAGCTTCATGTTGTTGCAAAGCTCCTTGCTATGGTGATATCTTTGCTTTGAGAATCCTTCTAGGGTTGTCAAAAGCCCATTGATTACTGTATTGCCATTCAGCTAGCAACCATTCGGGTTGGATAAACCCCTTTTGCCAATATGCAGAGGTGATGGCATGGACTTCTGCAGTTCATAGGTGGGAAGGGTAATATTAGCAATGTACCCTCCTATTTTTGTTATAGTCTATTAACTCTGTGTTAGCAATAATGGTACCAATGATACCAAAATCTTATTTGTTAATAACCAACCCTTTCTTAACATACAAAATTATGTTTTTGTGTTAAGACTAGGGTAGTTTGATATTAAATTGTTTCCAAAAAATTGAAAATTGAATATGTTTTAGTCTTAATGCCTCCTGCTTTTGGTCAACTGAGGTTCATATAAGGCATATAAACATTTTAGATAATATACTTATAGTATGTTTGAAGTGTTCTGCTCTCTCTCTCTCTCTCTCTCTCTCTCTCTCTCATGTGGAAGCTGCAAGAGTCTCATTTGAAATTCATATAAGTTTGAGTTTCAATGTGTATGGTGCTATAAGCATACACTACCATGTGATGATTGATGTATCTTTAAAGAAGAACAGGGTAATTGCGACGGGGGTAATTTGTACCCAGAACAGGTTAATTTGTCCCTGAATTTTTTTTTTAATTTTATTTTGTATTCGTCGCAATTGCGACGCACACATAGTGAATTGTGACGGGGGCACTGTATAGGTGACGCCCACTCCCGTCGCAATTGCGACGGTTGTCGCATGATCGCATGCGGCTTCCCAAGCGCATGCGACCATGCGACAAGGTGTCGCAGTTGCGCCGATGTTCGTCGCAATTGCAACGGTTGTCGCATGATCGCATGCGACTTCCCAAGCGCATGTGACCATGCGACAAGCCGTCGCAGTTGAAGTCATAATTGCGACGACAGAGGAAAGACGTCATATTTTGTGACTAAAAAATAGTGACGTCTATGACTGTTGCAATTGCAACACATGGCTGTCACAATTGCGACACATAGCCGCCACAAATCAATGCCAAATTTATTAGTGTTAGATTGACTTGGAGTCCCCCAATCAAGGCGGGGCCTGGGTCTTGTTCCGAGTAAGTCAGCTCGGCTCACATTGAGCAGGGTTCTGTCGGCAGGTTCCAATGACACATGGTGTTGGGGGTTTGGCGTCTTCATGCAGAGCTACAGCCAAGGAGGCGAGGTGCATAAGGTGTGTGTCGGTGTTCCAAGAGTGGATGCAGACCTAGGGGTGGGAACTTGTATAGAATGCTTTGGGAAGTACTCGGGTAGTACTCAGGTATAGAATGCTTTGGGCCTTTTTGTTGAAATCAATAAAGCTACTTAATTGCCCCAAGATCTATGTTGAATGTGATTGAGTAAATATTCCGCTATGCAAAGTTATTGTGTACTAACAAAAGTGATTGCGGGTGTGGAGGCTTGGATAGTTTAGGAGGTAGGCATAGTTCGGACTCGTCTAAGGGTCGGTGCCGCATGAGGAAAATCTAGCCCTATGACAGTATATTTATAGGTTAGCTACTCCCTACCTTATCTTTTATCCTCACAAGGTTCTAAGTTCTTTCTTCTTGAGGTCATTTTTATCAAAATTAATGTCACAAATGTCTAAACCTTTCAATTTCTAAGTGTTTAGCCCTTTCCAAAAACAAACATTTATGAATGCTAATGTGACATGTATAAATATGCAAATCACATGCTTATATCCCACTACAATTTTCTATTCAACAACTATTTCTAAGAGTTTTAACAAGTCAACATTAATTGGAATGACTATTTATCTCCTACATTTCTCATTTTAATTCCAATAATTTAAATGAAGGCTAGAATTGACCAGGAATTAAAAACAATATAGTTAATCTAGTCCATGAAAATAGAGTTGGAATGAGCGATTGTGAATTGGGTAGGACAGGCAAGAAAAAATGATAAAGGACGAGGGAAAAACTATTCGGTGAGTGGTGGTCATTAGATAGTTGATAGCTCTGATTTTGACACGGACAAGCAGGATGCTGGCAAAGATTGCGGAGATTGGATTTGCACTTGCCGATCAATAGTTTATTAATCCTTTTCATCAAAATTGCAGTTTAAACATATTCTGTAAACGTTGCATTCGACGAGACCACATTTCTTGAAAGCATTCTGTCAGGACGGTTCACATGCCTTGTCCATGCTTCCACATTTCGTATACACGTCGACCACAGCATTTCCAACAGTAGCGATGGATGTTAATGCCTTGTTGCAAACGGGAAGGTTGCTGTGGGCCCGGCCACTTAAGCCGGGGATGAGATTTTTGCCTCATTCCATGAATGTTGAGCTTGGTATCTTTAGGTCTTTTTTATATACAAATCTTCTGAGGAAACGAAATCATTGTTGTCTGAGCAGATCTCAAGTTTATTCAATGGAAAGGCAATGGCTGATTTTGATTTCTGCGCTGCTAAGCATTGTGCTTATGTATTTCTTATTAGATCAAATTGGGAGAAGAATGAAGAAGAGCGGAGCAAATCTTCCTCCTGGACCTCCTGCCTGGCCCATTTTGGGAAACCTTCTCCAGCTAGGGAAGAAACCCAATGAATCTATGTGGGCTCTTTCTCAGAAATACGGCCCTCTCATGACTCTCTCTCTCGGCATGAAAACTGCAGTTGTGATTTCATCCTCTAAAATGGCAAAGGAGGTTTTCAAAACCCACGACCACAATTTTGCAGGGCGGACTGTGATTGAGGCTGTAAAGGCTCTTTCCCACCACGAATCTTCAATAGTGTTTGCTCAGTATGGAGATTACTGGCGGAAATTGAGGTGAATTGCCACCACAGAGCTCTTCATTCCCTCCAGACTTCAAGCCCTGCAATAACTTTGAACAGATCAAGTCTCTGAAACAATGCGAATGGTGTTCGAGAAGAGGGGAAAGAGTTTGAACATTGCACATCTGGTGTTCTACGAGGGTCTCAATCTCATGAGCAGTGTCATCTTCAGCAAAAACTTGTTCGATCCCAACAATCCAGATTCTGTAGAATTGAGGATCTCCTTTGGTGCATTGGTGACGTTGAGCGAAAAACCCAACTTGGCCGACTTTTATCCGATTTTGAGGTCCCTGGACCCTCAGGGCGTGAGACACGAGATGACTGTTCACCATAAGCGATTGCATAAGTGCTTGGAGGAAAGGCGGGGGTCTTCCCAAGGAAAAGGACTTTCTCGACATTCTGCTTGATTCCACTGCCCATGATTTTACTCTGCACAATCTCAGGGCTATAATTCTGCTAAGTGACGTGACTAATCAAAAGGTTGAATGCAATTATGTAAGTTTTTTTAGTATATCATTTATGATTCATCATCAGAATGACTGATGAGTAGTTTTCTTATGATTATGTAGGAACTTTTGTTTGCAGGGAGTGATACTACCACAACAACAGTAGAATGGGCTATGGTGGAACTCATTGCCAACCCTCATGTAATGAAGCAAGCACAAAAAGAATTAGAGGAGATAATTGGTCTCAATCGAAAAGTGGAAGAATCTGATATAGATCCTCTGCCTTATCTCCATGCTGTAGTGAAAGAAGTTTTTCGACTGCACCCTACACTTCCTTTGGCAGTGCCTCGTACAGCAGATAACTCATGTGAGGTAGCAGGGTATATGATACCCAAGCACACCATGGTAATTGTGAATTTGTGGGCAATTGGAAGAGATCCCAAGATTTGGAAGGAACCTTTGAGATTTATACCAGAGAGGTTTCTTAATAGTGAGAATAGTAAGATGACCTACAAGGGCCAAGATTTTGAGTTGATACCTTTTGGAGCTGGAAGAGAATTTGCTTAGGACTTCCTTTGGCTCACCAAATGGTTCATTTTACTATTGCTTCCTTAATTCATTCATTTGATTGGAGCCTTCCAATAAGAATGAATAATGAGAAAATAGACATGAGTGAATCCTTTGGAATAGTACTAAAGAAGGCTATAGAATTGCATGCAATCCCCACACCAAGATTACCAAATCATTTGTATTAAAATAACATGTTAGAAATAAGGGTCTTATGATGAATTCTTGATTGTGTAAACACTACTTTCTAGCTCTTTTATTGAGCTTGAATCATTAAGCACTTATTATGAAAATGTGTAATGTCTCATGCCTATTTGCATTGTATGCAATTTTAAATTTATTTTAGTACTATACTATAATTATTAATGATATTTTGTATCACAATAAATATACTACATATATATACTACATAAATTATATATATATATATATATATATATATATATATATATATATATATATATATATATATATATATATATATATATATATATAAGGCTCAAAATGTCTCATGCCTATTTGCATTGTATGCAATTTTAAATTTATTTTAGTACTATACTATAATTATTAATGATATTTTGTATCACAATAAATATACTACATATATATACTACATAAATTATATATATATATATATATATATATATATATATATATATATATATATATATATATATATATATATATATATATATATATATAGATATATATATCTATATATAGATATATATATCTATATATATATATATATATATATATATATAGAAGGCTCAAATGGGCAGTGCCCACCCCCAGCTTGCTGCTCAAACAAATCCAAATCTTTCAACCAGCATGTTTCTGATGGAGAAGACTTTAGTCATGGTAAAATCTAACCCTAAACACCACGACACTAGGAGAAGAGCCTCACAAGAGAAGAAGCCAGACTGAACACTGAACACTGAACACACACAATTACTTAAAATCAAAAGCCTTAGTAGTAGATTAAATGAATAGATCTGTCACTGTAATTTATTTGCCTTATCTCCACTTCCAAATTTTATAGATAAGACTAATAGGGTAGTCACATAGACTGAAAAGGGAGAGGAAAAATTTGTGAGATGAGGTAACTGATCAAGAGCCGACTATGCTTGAGAATCGTAGAGCCTCAAACCACAAAACATTTTACAGTTTTGACCCCCTAGAAAACTATTAGAATAATATTTGTGTTTCTTATTAATGCTCACTATTGTATCTTATTGTATCTCTGTAAATATTAGAATGTTTCTAATATTTAGGTGTAGTCTAGAATAGAATGTTTCTATTCTATTCGACTCTCCTCTTTGTATATATAGATCATTTGATCTCTGATTAATCAGTCAAGTATTTTTCCATTTACGTTTGTAACATGGTATCAAAGCCATTATAAGGAATTTTTCAAAAACCCTTATAATTTCGTGACTGAAATTTTTGAAATTCTTTGGGTCTGTTTTCTTTCAAATTTTTTTGAAAATATGGGCATAGTCTTTTCTGAGTGTAGTTTATGGTGTCTTTCTTGCACAAACAATGTCATTTTTGAATTCACAATCCAAAAATAACTTCATTAGTGGAAGCCAACAACGTTTTGTTTCACAAATCTGCCATTATTATCAAGAAATCTGAGTTTTTTAAAGCTTTTTTCAGCTAGTACCATTTTTTTTCAAAACCCTAATTTTTGGGCTCGAAATTTTTTTTTGATTACAAATTCTTGGTGGGTTTTTCGAGATCTCAAATGGGTTGTCGTCAGATTTTTCTAGGTGCCTCAATTTTCAAGCCAGTAGATTCGAATTCTGACATCATATTATTTTTGGGTTTTTCGAGCTCTCTTTTGTGCACTTCTCTATATTTTTTGGGTCTTTCATTTTCTCACCTTGAAGTTTGTGTCATTTGAGATATTCACATATTATGAGCATCTGTATCAGTAGCATCAGAAGTCAGACTCAATTAAAAAGCAAGCCAATGCTGCCCAACACTTAGAGCAGAAAGAATCTATCTACCATGCCTTTATGGCTAGCATACCTGCAGATCATGTGAAACCTTCTTCCTAGTACATAGATTCCGGTGCCTCCCGACATTTCACTCACATGCGTGATTGGTTTGTTGAATTCACTCCCTATTCTGACTTAGTAATCTTTGGAGGCGGCGAAGAATACAATATTATCAGCAAGGGCCATGTTCAGATTCAGTCCGGAGGAAGAAGACTCATGTTCCTCAATGTATGTTATGTTCCTGGCATGAAACATAATCTTCTGTCTGTTAGTCAGATTATGAAGCACTCCCCTCAGTTGGATGTCATTTTTAGTGGAAATAAGTGTTTGATTATTGATCGTGCTTCTCGCACTACACTTGCTATCGGTCTTGAGGATCATGGTATTTATAGGCTTGTAGATTCAGGTGATTCCCTTGAGTGTGCCTTCATCTCCAAATCATCTGCTCTCAGCAGCCTCTGGCATTAGCGATACGGTCACCTAAACATTTAGTATCTAGCACAACTTGCTCGGGATGATTTAGTCCATGGCCTACCTAATATCCAGACCCAGAACCATCACGTTTGCGGAGCTTGCCAAGCAGGGAAGCAACATAGGACACCATTTAAGGATGGTGAATCATGGCGGGCATCTAAAGTACTCCAGCTGGTCCACACTGATGTATGTGGTCCTATGAATACTCCTTCTATTACTGGGAATAGGTACTTCTTACTCTTTGTGGATGATTTTAGTCACAAAATGTGGGTATATTTTCTTAAGCAAAAATCAGATGCTTTTCCTGTATTTCAGTAGTTTAAAGCCCTAGTAGAAAAAGAGTCTGGTTCCCCCATCCGTACTCTTAGGACCGATAATGGGGGGGAATTCTATTCTTCTACTTTCTCTACCTTCTGTACTACTCATGGCATTAGACGTCAGTTCACCACACCTCACACCCCTCAGCAAAATGGTGTTGTAGAGTGTCGAAACCGTACCATCATAGAAATGGCTAGGGCTATGCTAGAACATAGAAATGTTCCTAGAAAATATTGGGCAGAAGTAGTATCCACAGCTATCTACCTTCTTAACCAGTCACCCACCCTTGTAGTTAAACATAAGACTCCTGAGGAAGCATGGTCTGGTCACAAACCTAGGATTAACCATTTGAAATTTTTTGGCTCTCTAGCATATGTATGGATTCCTGATGCCAAACGCGCTAAGTTGGATTCCAAAAGCTAGAAACTCATGTTTACATGATACAGTCACACACATAAGGCCTATAGACTAATTGATGTAAATACTGATTGTTTAATCTTCAGTCGTGATGTTGTGTTTGATGAGAAACTCAGACCATTTCAGCTCTCTACCTCCCCGCCGCATTCTGAGATTTAGTCCTCAGCAATCTCTAACTTGGGTCCTTCTATTTTATATGAGTCATCTGATGCTATTGATACACCACCTCAGCCACCTCCAGATAACACAGCTCCTACTCCTGCTCCTCATCTAGCTATTCCGATAGCATATGATATTGGCTCCTCTACTCTTTGGCCAAAATGGTGGGCTCAAACGATTCATGATCTTCGTCCTGATGAACTCATTGAGGGTAGAACCTCTAAAAATAAGAGCATTTAGCACAACATAGTTAATGTTGCTCTTATGGCCAACGTCCACAGTATCCTTGAGCCCCAGACATATGCAGAGGCCAAAGAAATTCCAGAATGGGAACAGGCAATGGATGCTGAGCTTCAGAGTCTTCAAAAGAACCACACCTGGGTTCTTTCAGATCTCCCTCCTGGGAAGAAACCCATTAGCTATAAATGGGTCTATAAGGTCAAGTACCATGCAGATGGTACCTTGGATAAATACAAAGCCAGACTTGTTGCTCAAGGATTCACCCAGTGCGAAGCCATTGACTATGAGGAGACCTTTGCCCTGATAGCCAAGATGAGCACTATTCACCTTCTTCTTGCCATTGTAGCTCAATATGGTTGGAAAGTTCATCAGATTGATGTGAAGAGTGCTTTTCTCAATGGTGAATTACAGGAAGAAGTCTACATGACACAGCCCCCAGGTTTCAAGGTTGCCGGTTCAGAACCAAAAGTATGTAGACTCCAGAAGGCCCTCTATGGTCTTAAATAGGCCCCTCAGGCTTGGTACATAAAGATTGATTAGTACTTGGTTTCTCAAGGATTTCAGCGTAGCCCGTCAAACAGTAATCCATATATTAAACACTCTGGTAATGATATTCTTTTCCTTGTTGTCTATGTGGATGATTTGATCATTACTGGGAGTTCAGAACATTTGATTTCAGAAATCAAATAGGATATGTGCAGAACTTTTGATATGACAGATCTCAAATTGCTTCATTATTGTTTAGGTATTGAGGTTTGGCAGACTGACAATAGTATTTTTTGTCTTAGTCCAAGTATGCCAGAAATTTGCTTGACAGGTTTCGAATGCAAGATCACAAACTTGCCTCCACTCCTATGGAGACTGGTCTGAAATTGTCCACACAATCTGATTCTCCTCCTGTAGATGAAACACTCTTCAGGAAACTAGTAGGTAGTTTCATCTACCTTACTGCTACTAGACTTGATCTCAGTTTTGTAGCCAGCTACATCTCACGGTTCATGATGAACCCCAAGACTGATCATTGGATTGTAGCGAAACGTGTGCTGCGCTATGTACATGGTACTTCAGATTATGGTCTTCTTTACACAAGGAGTGCTACTCCTCAGCTCAGTGGATTCACCGATTCTGATTGGGCCGGCTCAGTTGATGATAGGTTATCTACTTCTAGCTATGTGTTCAGTATCGAATTTGCACGAGTTCCTAGACTAGTAAGAAGCAACAGGCATGGGCACTCTCCTCTATAGAAGTAGAATATAGAGGCATTGTCAAGGCAGCTTGTGAAGTGGTTTGGCTCCATCAGATGCTTGCAGATATGCATATTCCTCAAGCAGGTCCAACTTCTTTGTTTTCAGACAATCAGGGAGTACTCAAACTTGCCAAGAACCCAGTGTTTCATGAACGAACCAAGCACATAGAGCTTCATTGCCATTACATCTGAAAATTAGTAGAAGATGGATCTATTTAGTTACTCTATGTCCCTACCTCAGAGTAGCCAATAGATATTTTCACAAAACCCCTTGGTCCTAACAAGTTTGTTAAATTCAGGGGATATATTAGTGTAGTAAATAGATTGAGCATTAAGGGGGCGTATTAGAATAATATTTGTGTTTCTTATTAATGCTCACTATTGTATCTTATTGTATCTCTGTAAATATTAGAATGTTTCTAATATTTAGGTGTATTCTAGAATAGAATATTTCTATTCTATTCGACTCTCCTCTTTGTATATATAGATCATTTCATCTCTGATTAATCAGTCAAGTATTCTGCCATTTATGTTTGTAACAAAAACAAGGAAACAATTAGAAAAATGATAATTTTATTTTTCCATTTCAGAATGCATCTTCACAGTCATTTGGTCATACTTGAGAATTATTAAACTTTATTTCCATCAATTGCTTTACTAATTGTTGACAAATGGGGCAATTATTGGTCTGCAACCTGAGAACTTATGCACATTCACTACACATGCCAATATGTGGACTATAGAAAACATATACTTTTCTAGGATCATTCACATTGAAGTCAGACCCAACAAAGTTACCATTACCTTAAATTTCCTGTAACCCATATTGTATACCATCACTCCACAATATCTGATTAATAACTTTGACTCGATACTTTTCACAATCCTTTTTTTTTCCAATTACGGCTTGTGTAATTTGAGATTTAACTATATTGGGTAATGGGTTGCCCATTTGTTGATCAGACACATTGGAATCATCAGCTGTCTTTCTTTAAGGGCATGCTTCTGCCCTGATTGCTAGAGGAAACACTTCATCTAGGCCCTTTTATGATAGATTATCCACCTCGACAAATGAAAGATCAATTCTTTTACCTGATGGTTTTTTAAATTTTTTTCCAAGTCCATTTTTGAATGATATCTTTACTGGGGTAAAGATCTCAGGCTACAGTGCTGTTAAGTTACAATTAGGTTCCTCTTTTGAAAAGAAGAAGATTCTTATATTTCTACAAACCATGGAGTCATATGTGAAAGTCACCAGAAACCATTCAGGAACCTCTGCAATCTTTTCCAACATCAGAATCTCCCCCTTCAAATTGACATCATTCTTGTAAGAAGAAGACTTATGGTGTTCCACACAAGGAGGGGGTAATAGAAGCTTGGCCCTTATTCTAGAGGAATGTGTTCAAATGATCAGGGAACACAGTTCTTGAAGATGAAAGAGAGGAGATTCAAAGAAGTTGACAATGCAAGTGAGGTAGATATCTAACTTTGATCCTAGAAGTTAATTCCATGACAAGACAGAGACAAAGGACAATGCCCTAGTGCTGGAAATTATCCACTCTAATTTGGCCCTATTCTGAAGCTTGCATAGTTGTGGGTAAACCTAGAAAGGGAAGAATCAATGAACACAAGCGATAATTTTTAAGAACCCTATGAAAGAGAGTGAAAAACATTAGAAAATAATTGAATAATTGTTTTGAAGTTCCCAAGATAGCTCATTGATCGTCTCCAAGTCTTCATGCCCAAAGAAGAAATCACCCTCCATAAGGTTTGACCCCAATTTGCAAGATAGTCTAACAATTTGTTTCCTTCTCCATATGTATGAGCGATTCACTTCCAAAGTATTGATGGTTAACAATGAATCTATTTCTATGAATAAATGAGAGATGTATCTCTTGGCCAATTTTAGTCTAGATTTCTATGTTAAATTCTGCAACATTATTAGACCCATCTGAGATTTGAGATGCCAAGACTAATAATTTTAGCATCGAAAGATCTAAGAGCACAGACAATATTGAACCATCTAGGATTTCCTTTGGATGCTCTGTCAAAGTTTAATTTAATGAAGCTCGCTCGGGAGGTTTCCACTTGACTAATTTTGCTTCCACCTTTGTAGATACATTCCTTAAAAGAATTTCCTTAAAGGGGAGGGAAATGTGTTTCCAATCACTTAAGATATGAGAGTTCCATGAAGTGAAGCAAAAGGAGAGATGCTTAGATCTAGATGTAGAAGCTTTAACATTTTCAAAAATTGCCTTCTCCATTGCTTCAATAACCATCTCCACTAGTTGAGATTGATTGCAAAAAGGTATTCTATTCCTTTGCCACCACAAATTCCATTAAAGTATAGGGGGATGATCATCCAAGTGATGCCAAAAAAAGGATTCTTGATGCAAGAGAGGCCAACTCTCAAGGATATGTTTTAAGGAATTTGGTAGGGCAAAAAATCAATGAATCTTGATTTTAAGCCAAAACCAATACTTTTGTGCACATTGACATTGTAGAAGGAGATTATTTTTTGATTCAGAGAGTTAATTTTAGAAAACACAATTGAATTCTTGAGTAATACCCAAGTGAGTTAATCTGTCACTGCAAATAATTTTTTAATTAATTGCAGTCCATGTGAAAGCACCTATCTTGGGAAGGATTGATTGGTTCTAACTTCTAACAAAAGAGGTAGGCCTTGGAGGAACCATTGCTTTGGATAGAATTGAGGAACCCTTATCCTTTCTTTGCTAAGTATTTTCTTGAAGGAGAGGCGACCCGGATTATTCAACATTTTTTGTCCTTAAGTTCTAGATGCCCAATAGAGGACTAAACTATGAGTAGTTTGAGACTAGGCATCTATATGGGTCTACTGCTTCTGAGTGGCCAACTTAATCAAAGAAGCATATCAATGCAAAAAATTCCAAACAAAAAACCCGAGTCTCTTCATAACATCTAATAGTTGCGTCGATTTCATTCCCTCCCCAGCTTTAGAATTTTTCAAATACAACCAAATATTATGCTTTTTTATACTCATGGGTTAATGAGAGAAAAGAAAATGTCACGGATCCATACATACATACATATTCTTGTCCAATCATAAAACTCTTGATCCCTTGGGGATCTAGAGCATAAAATTGGGGCACACACAGGTGCAACTAAGGGCGAAGAAGGTGGCCATAATGGAGAAGATACTCTTTGGGTTTCGATATTTCCCAGTGAGGGTTTTGTAAATGTGAGCTATGACAAACTGGACAATTTGGCGGAGACATTGTTTTCATTTTGATACTTTTCTAATTTAAACCATCATTAGGGATAGAGCTTTTGAGAGACTATGTGGGCATGGCCACGGGAGAAGGTCACATGCTACATAACTAGCACTTGTACCTATAGGAGGTTCAAGAGTAGCCGATAGGAAATTAAAAGATAAATATAAAATCAAACCTTATTCATTAATGTGCCTTCCTTCCTTGAAATTATTACCAAATTCAAAACTTGCTTCTGTGGCATCCCCTTTAGTAGGCTAGTTTCCATTCGAACAACCACTCAAAAATATTTTGGTATCGCGGTCTACCATAGTTGTAAGGAACTACCCAAAAAAAAAGGTTTCATAAAAATGCATCAGATCGATCACTATGGAATACTCTACAACATTACAAAATTCCTTAATCTATCTCATCCGCATCAATATTTTTTTTAAAAAAATATCCTTGAGAGCAAGGACAGGTACTTACTACACCGACATTAATGTTGCCATTTGTGTAAGCCAAATAATCTTTTGTAACACCAAGAATAGAGTTCTTTTGCAGCAGACTCTACATGTTTCCATTATATTATGATTAGTGGCTGAGGCACACCTATCAGAAGAAAACTCATCGAAACCATTGCAAGTGAAGATTCTGAACAAATTATGTTGTGTCAGAGTTGTCAATGAGAAAAAAAAATGTAAAGTCTGCAAGAAGAATGCACCAAAGCATACCATAGAAGAATTTTTTCAAATGAAATGAAACCAAACTGAACTCCATATAGTCATTACTTCAAGCTACCTATAGAGTGAATGAGATTTTAGGATAATTGAAATCTAATCAGGTTATGAGATCAAATCATAAATATAGTTGTACATGCATTCAATTCAATCAGATAACTTGACCTTGAAAGTTTCGTGGAGATCAAATTTATATCTACAATCATAGAGGCCCGTTTGGTGCATGGCATATGGAATGCTGGATATAGTCAATTTTGGAATATGTTGCAATTCTAGAAGATACATATCCTCAAAATAATATTCAGAATATGTGTTGGAACCATTTGGTGCACCCGGAAGATGACTGAGAAGATGTATTTTCCACGTTTGGGTGCAACAAACTGGAATTGGAATATGCACTGAATAAGAATTTGTTTTATTGTTTAATTTATTTAATTGTTATATTATTTAATTTAATTTGTTTTTTACATTTTCTAGGCATTTTTGAATATTTATTTTATTTTTCTATCAACCTTAATTTTATAATATTTTGAAATAAAATTATGTTTATAAGTTTTTTAAAATTTTAACATTTTGTATAATTTTTTTTTTTTTCAAATGTAATTATATTTTTCAAATTTTGTAGGCATTTTTGAATATTTATTTTATTTTTCTATCAAAATTAATTTTATAATATTTTGAAATAAAATTTTGTTTATAAGTTTTTTAAAAATTTAACATTTTGTATAACTTTTTAAAAAAAAATTTCAAATGTAATTATGTTTTTCACATGGCATTTTTGAATATTTATTTTATTTTTCTATCAAGGTTAATTTTATAATCTTTTGAAATAAAAATATGTTTATAACTTTTTTAAAAATTTAACATTTTGTATAACTTTTACAAAAAAAAAAATTCCTATACAAATTTATAAAATAACAAAGTCCAAAATACACAAATCATCATTATAAACAAGTCATTCATGTTATTATTTATTTTTTTCAAAATGTTGCCAACCCAGTTTAATAGGAGCACTGGTAGGAAAGAGTCGGGTGGAGAAAACCTTCGGTCTAGCCCCAAAACATAACATTACAATTTAGATGAGGCATTCCTCATTAGCAGATATGAAATTACAACTTGAATGAGGCATTCCTCATTTACATAATGCAGATAAAGTGTTATAATCTGATGAGTCTTTGACGCTCTCTCATGCATGAACTCATGTTTTTGTCTGTGGACACTACATACATAGAGCATACGACTACTTTGTGCTTTTGTTAGGCAAACCTGGGTTAGAATTCTACAAAGCAATAGCCAAGAAAACACTAACATTAAATCATGTGACTGATAGCAGATTGGGGCTCACCTGAGCCATAAACATGAAGAATTATTATTAAAAATACTAGTTACAATATGAAAATATTAAACTAACTAATTCATGAGCTCATCTCCGCATATGGTCAAAACAAAGATGTGCAATTACAATACAAAGAAGGCATCATAAAAATATAATTTCCGCATTTGCCCTAGTCTGACACATTTTACACTCAAATCCTTCATCACGGATAACTGGAGATGGGCGGATAGGTGTAGATGAGTTGTCATTGACCCAACTAAAATATCCGCAGCCATTATTTCCCTGTGATGCCCATTCTACATTAGTTCTTATAATATAATGAATAATATTTACATTACAAACACATTAGCAATTTTTTTTCTATTTGGGCAGCACCAAAATTATTGTCTAGGGTTGTTTGGTATCCGTGAAGTCTTCATAACACACTGTCCACCACCACATTGACAGTTTGGCACATTGACAAGAGCCATCGAGCCTATATCAATAATGCACCACACCATCTTTACTACATTTATTACATAAATATTATAACATATAATGCAATACAAATAATAACATTATATCATAAGAATACAAATAATTATATCAGAACAATACAAATAATGCAACTTTCTACATTTACAAAGTCTATTAGACTCATACTTGAGAGTTCATGAACCACAACAATCCCAAAATTAAACATAATTCATTCAGAAAAACAAAAAGTGGCAAGGTTGATTCAACCATAATTAGTTATGACATATTGTAGTGTTGTCATGTTATATTTAATGTTCTCATGTTATATTTAATATTGTCATGTTATCAACATTGCGTTATGACATATTTAGTGCTATCAAAAGAAGTGGGAAACATGGATGCTGAGGTTGAAGTGATCCATCCAACTTCTTCTTGCAAGAAGGTATTCTAGAGAAAAGATTACTTTCTTGATTGATTGGTTTGACCCACAAATTACAGACTTGGGAGTTTGAGGGATTGTTCATTGTTTAAGGCTGGTGAGAGGGATTGTTCATTCTTAAACTAGTGAATCAGCCTTGCACTCAAACATAGAAGAAATTATGTTCAACCAATTCTTAAACTAGTGAATCAACCTTGCACTCAAACATAGCAGAAATTATGTTCAACCATAAACTAGTGAATCAACCTTGCACTCAAACATATCAAAAATTATGTTCAACCAATTATCTGCTATGTTTGAGTGCAAGGCTGATTCACTAGTTTAAGAATGAACAATAGAGAAAATCCTCTATCCTTTAAATGCTATTCTATTTTACAGTCCTTTGATATATTTGTCCATTATATTGACATGATTACTTTCTTGATTGATTGGTTGAAGATAATTTCTACTATTTTTTATTGCAAGGCTGATTCACTAGTAAGCCTTAAACAATGAACAATCCCTCAAACTCCCAAGCCTGTAATTTGTGGGTCAAACCAATCAATCAACCCAGCTCATATTACCACAGTCATTACATTTAACCCAGCACATGAATAGAAAATGAGGTAAACAACACATTGGACCAGAAGAACCATAACTACATTTTGAGATAGAGGTTTACAATGCCAAGAAATTTCCCATATACTCATCAGGGACATATGACATAACTGGGAACAGATAGAAGATAAAAAGGGTACTACAAGATTCTAAATTTAATAGTTATGGTTATGAACATTATAGCAAACTACACTTGAGCACCTTCTTTTCCATTACCTATGGTATAGGTTTTGCTCGACTAGCAGCAACAAGTAAGAAAAATGTGGATGCCCACACAAGATTAATGAAGAAAAACTACAATGTTGTTTCCTAGTACTAGTTTGTGATATAATACTAGAGTACATAATCAGATACATCTATCAAGGCAAACCACTTGCAACCTGGGCTGAATATAATAACAAAGTACATAATCAAATACATCTATTAAGGCAAACCATTTGCAACATGGGCTGAATATAATAACAGAGTACATAATCAGATACATCTATCAAGGCAAACCATTTGCAACCTGGGCTGAGTATAGTAACAGAGTACATAATCAGATACATCTATCAAGGCCAAAACTCAACGAATGCTAATTAAAAACAATAGATTAAATCCATAATTCTAATTAAATCCATCACAAGATCAAATTTTAAAAATAGCAGATTAAATCCATAATTCTAATTGTTTTAATATGAAACATTAGTTTTGATTTGAAACATGGATCAAATAAACATGGATCAACTAAAGTCATCCAAACTTCCGTATAATATATCTGACTCTCTCCCCTTCAGTAATTGTGAAGAACCCTACAACTGCTGCACTATCATGCAAAAAAGTATCATATGCATCAAGCATAGTACCCTCGCTAAGGTCAGGGATTGCTTTAAGTGCTTTATACATATCCGCTACATCAATTTTCATTCCAGATGATATTCTATCCACTTTCAGAGGCTCTGTAAGGCCTACTGTAATGCCTGTAGACAGATCTTTGGTCACTTCACAAATCGAATCCAAGGAACCTACAATGCTTCCCCTCTTCCTCTTTGTCCTCCTTGATGATGTTGAAGGGTTGTCTATGCTGCTTGCACTAGATTGGTTCGATGGCGGCGTATTGATACCATCACTAGCGAAATCAGCAGCAGTCTCAAAAGATGCAGTATCGATACCATGATAAGTGAAATCTTCCTCATCATTGAAAACTTCCTATGTCTCTTGAGCTATTGCAACTACAGTGCCCTCAGCTATGTCATTCCCAACAATACGGGATAATTCATTGTAGCATTGAAATGGCTACCTCTTATACATTTTAGCATTTTTAAATTCCTTTCTCTGCATGATGGCATAACAATTGAATTCATTAGTTGTCTTTCATTACTTAAAAAGATATATTCAACTTAAAAGGAGATTGTAAGACCATGTTACCTTCAACAACTCATCCCAAACACTATCATCAGTATCCATAGTTTGGGTACTCTCATTCCATGCTAAGCCGCTTGTATTCCTCAAGTCTTTCATTACTATGTACCCTTGCTTCCAAGTTTTCAGCTTGTTCTTGAAGTTATCCTTTGATAGCTTCATTTTCAACTCATTATTGAACCTCCTTTCAATGGCGGTCCAAGCCCCTTTCTTGAAACCCCCTTTAGCTTTTTTTCCAAGCTACACTTACTCCTGTAGCAAGTCTAGCAACTTGTGTTCCATTTCTTTTGTCCAGAATACCTTCTTGCAAGAAGAAGTTGGATGTATCACTTCAACCTCAACACCCATGTTCATCAATACATCCGTAGACATACTTGAGGCACATGCAACATGAGTTGCCCACTTCTTTTGATAGCACTAAATATGTCATAATGCAATGTTGATAACAATATTAAACATAACATGAAAATATTAAATATAACATGACAACATTAAATATAACATTGAATATAACATGACAAATCTATAATATGTCATAACGCAATGTTGATGATCAGATCTAAATCTAAGTTAGGGATGACATGTCAATTGCAATGTAAATAGATGCAAACAGGCATATACGTAGATGTAAACATTAAATATAACATTAAACATAACATGACAATATTAAATATAACATGATAACATTGAATATAATATGACAACACTAAATATGCCATAACGGCTTTTAATATATAATATCAATTCGTGAAATTTATGAAATCTGACATTAAAGTTTAAACATTAGTGTAGTAGTTATTCAACCGAGTAAGAGTGTGATCTATAGTCTTCCCACATCCTTCTTGCTATTTGATCTCAAAATTTCCCCCAATCATCTCTTTCACGCTGGCTCAACCCATATGTCTCAAGCACTGGTACATCTATCCAATCACGACCATCTTCCTCTTCAAATTCTACCTCAAATGGAAGGTCATCCTCTATCGTAATGAAGTTGTGAAGTATGCAACATGTCAAGACAATCCTTGTTTATGTCTTGATTTGATAAGACATCGCATGCTTCAAGATAGAAAAATGCTGCTTCAAAATCCCAAATGTATGCTCTATTACATTCTTGAGCAAGGAGTGTCAATGATTAAACAACTCTTCTAGGGTGTTTATTAGGTTTTCTCTTGAAAACTCCTTTAGGTGGTAGTGCGTGCACCGATAAGGCGTGAGAAATCCAGGTACATTTGGATATCCAACATCGACCAAATAATATTTACCTAAACAAAACAAAATGTCATTGTTATAATGTTGTCTTATTTTTCTTAGGCTTCAATAATATAATCATATTTTACAAACTTGGGGGAACTACCAGTGGATCCATTCTAGATAGAGCTGAAGCTAGAACATGACTATCTACAGCAGACCCTTCCCAACCAGCAAGGATGTATTGAAACTTATAATCAAATGAACACACTCCCATAACATTCTGTGACAAGTTGCCTTTTCTATCATGATATTTAGCTTTCACGTTGACATCCACAGTGACTGGTCTATGGGATCCATCAATTGCTCCCACATAGTCCTATAGTCAGAAAAATCATAATCTAATGAACACGTGATAATAGGATTACAACTTAATCAAACAAAATTGAACCACTAGGAGACATACCTTGAAGTATGGATCAAAACGGGTCTTCCCACTGATTTCCCGAGGAGTGTTTTGGCTAGGGGGTATAAAATAATCCAGATGGAGCACTAAGATAGCCTTCAAGACCTTGTGGAAGTATCAACTTACCATCTCCCCGGAGTGCCCAATGTTATGGGAAATCTTACAATTCCTCAAATTGTGGCCAAGAGTATGGAGGAACATGACTAATTGTTCTTCTAACGTGAGGATTTCTTTATCTATGATGCTTCCTTTTTGCCTTAAAATATTGGCTAGTTTAAAGAAGGATCATCTACTCATGCGTATTTGGTCAAAGCAATCTATCTCATTGGAGTTGATAATACACTTATAAAAAGGAATTACATCTCTTTTGCGCTTACGCATATTTTGAGTACCTTCTTTTATAGAAACTACTATGGTTGTGACAAGGGTGGCAAGAACAACTACAACAACAGACAGGAGTCTTCTCCTCCTCAAAAATTGTCCTTCAAGTTCAATATCATCAATGAGATCCATCAATTACCTAAACATACCAACAAAACAATCACCAAACAACATAAGAAAACACCCAACTATAATGCATAATGCAAATGCATATGGTGATTAAAAGAGGTCCATGCCATACAAGTTATAGTTATTACAAATAGTAAAAGGATTGTAGTTTGGTACTATATGATATGATATGATTTCCAAGATTCATTTGCTTAGTTTTGATATGATATGATTTGATTTTCAGGATTCAGCTGCTTAGTTAGTATTTACAATGTGTTAGTATTGACAAAATACATATCTAACATAATTTGATGATAGAGTGAAAAATTATTGATAGTGAAATTACATACTTTACTCCTCAACTTATATGTCCCTCTATGTAGATGTTTCTAATGCATGACTATAACACCTATTTTGATTCTTTTAACATACTCATCAATCCTAAACTTGTACCCTCTACTCTTCTTACAGAATAATCTATTTCATACAAACATTGATCTAATTCCTAATAAATTAATTCATTTGATAATTCCCTTCATTTATGGATGCCTTTGAATCAGAGGAGAATATAAGCACTTCTGAACACCTCTGAAGCACTAGAAAATATGGGTCCATTCACAGCCAAGCTCCATTTTACAAGGGCTGGCATCCTTGACTGTGTTTCCTATTACTATTAAACAATGATAAATTTATATTTACCTATGTTTCAAGACTGCAAACAATTTAAACAGGGATCATAGACCTCTGACTGGCTGCTACAATAGAAGGAAGTTTGTGTTTTAACAACCAAATTACAAAAGTTAGATTTTGTATGTTGAATGTGAATTTCAGATTATTATTTTCAAGTGGAATTGGCAAACACCATTACTCCATAATCATGCTTAATTCTCTTTAAGAAAGGATTCAACCCCACCATTCATATTTCTGCCTACCATCTTTGCTTATGTTGATTTAAGACCTAATGTACTTACAACTACCAATCATTATTGAGCTGCACCCCTATGCAAGGAACACAACAATTGCTTCACTTTTGAAGACCATGTGTGGTGTTGGAAGTTAGTACACTTCCTTCAACTTTCTCAATTACTGTAACAAAGTTTTTGTGTCCTGTTTTGATTTTTAATTGATTGAAGCTTTTAGTCTAGTTTGCACATATTCTAACTAAAACATTTTGTGAGTTCTGATATAGATCTATGGACCAGAACAAGAGCATAAAAGATAATTACGAAAGACTGTGATACATTTGTGCAAGTAGATATCACCAAGGGGCCAAAAAAGTGAGCTTGGGAAAGGGACCAAGTTTTTGTGCTCTAAACATGATGACCTTACAAATGTCAATCTCCTCAAGCTTGAACAAAAGACTTTATGTTATCCCGGTCACCTCTACTAATTTAAGGTGGGCCTCAATTGCCCAAGGTCAGCTTCATTAATTAGAAATTGTTCCCTTCAAATAGAGAAAAGAAAAGACTGGCTTGTTTTCAAGGCTAGGGGAGTAATTGCTTCCTCCAAGACAAAGGTGTTCTATATCTAACAAATGAATCAGTGATGTGGCCCTCAACCATATTTTCCTAGTGAAAAAACTAATTCCAATATTATCTTATTATTATTTCCCAAGAGCAAAAGGAAAAAAGTAGTGACCATCACAAAATGATCTGGATTCTAGACCACCATGTCCAATTGGACTTCATAGATCCCATATCAGTTTGATGATTAAACAATATTGAAAATCCAAACATGTTTTCACAAACACGTTGTGTGCAAATAAATATTAAACAGTTTCCATACAGGTTTAGATGGGACCTAAATATGAAGATAACTTTCAATGACAAGGTATAAATAGGTTTACACATTTTGTCATTTGACGCTAGAAACAAGTTTCCAGCCTATTAAGTATTTTATAAAGACTACCACATGCTAGTAACTGCAATATGCAAGCTCATAAAATTCAAATTTTACTGTGTTGCCCTATCATTATTTTCTGAAGCACGAGATGTGGCATAGTCATGGGACCATTATACTCATTTTCAATATACAATTTATATGCAAGGACAAGAATTTTGATACCCCACATCAGTATCTTGCTTGCTATGGCCTACCTTGCAATAGTTTGTGGCTTCTTTGAGATCTTTTAGTATCCGTTGAAGAGATTTTTTACTCCAAAGAGTGATATTCTGAAATTGTATGCCAATTTTTAATATACAGCTTCTTGTACACATTTCAAATCAGATATGTAACTTCCAACTTCAAATCTAGTAGATATAGTTTACCATAACTTTATGTACAGTTGTTTCCCAAATTCCTATTGGCTCACCATTGTATGGAAAAAACATACAACTACTAGTATATAGATCAGTGGTTAAGTAGTAAGTGTACACACTAAATAGTGCACTTCTCTAAGTCATTACTTCCAAGGGAATCTATGAATGGAAAACCTTGAGAAAGCGACCTAGAGCTCCCTAGGCATGGAGTCACAAGATTGTTTGAATATTGCTCTCAGCTAGAGCTATTGAAGCATGCAACCTTGCTAGTAAACCACACAATGGGAGATTCAATGAGACAAGGGCAAGAATGCCAATATCATCAAGAATCAATGAGAATACAATGCAATGCAAGCTAAACTATGAATGAAGATGCAAGCTAAGTTATGAAAGGAAAGTATTACAAACCCTTGCTAATTAAGCTATGTGAGCTAAGCTAAAGCATAAAAGAAACTAAGCTAGATGCCATGAAAGCTATGATGGAAGAAAGAAACTAGAATGCAAGAAATGATCTCCAAAAGCTCCAAAGTCACCAAGAAATCCTGCAGCATAAGGTTAGTATTCAAAAGATGGATGCAAGAATGAGAAGAGAGCTCTCCTTTTATAAGAAATGAGAAAGAATGGACCACGGAGATTAAGAGGCAAAAGATTTAATCAAGGGTGGAGCTTGAAAGAGGAGCAATCCATGTGCACAAATATCCTCCAATGAGAAAATAAGAGTTGACTTTTGTGTCCATATGAGACAAAAAGTCCTTTTCTTCTTTTTATAAAATAAGAATAATTTTTTATTTGTGCAACTTAGGATGAAAAGTGGGGGCTTTTTATTTATTAGAAGGGGAGGAAATTCCTTTTAAATAAATAAAGACTTTAGGTTAAAATGGTTAGCCCAAGGCAAATAATCGAAAATGATAAAATAGGATTTGATCAAGGAAATTGATATAATTGATAAAATGTTGATTTTTGAAAATATTGATTCAGGGATTTGATAAATTGCTGAATGGGGGCCCGAAGTCTAGGCGACCATTTTAGGGTGCATACATTTGCCCCTCTTTGGGTGATGTGAGATCAATTTGGGATCACATGTGGCCAAAGAAGAATTGAAATGTGAGATCAGTTTGGGATCACAAGACAACTCAGATATGTGTTCGACGAATGGGAACATATCAGGACAAAGATAAGCATAAGCTGACAAAGACAAGGCCAATCACCATTGTATATAAGTAATTGTCAAGTCTAAAATAAGAGATAAGAATCTCAAGATGAGCTGATTGATAAGCTGAATCAAAGGTTGAATCTAATAGGTACTACCCCCTTGAAATCGGAATCAAAATTAGGTAGAGGAGAAATAGTAAATTGATAAATCTAATCAAATCACTAGAAATCACAATCGAAGGATGGGGGATGATAGGATAACCATCAAGCAATGAAGAGATGCCCCAGTGTGACTAGGTTTGACTAGGAAAGATATAGGATAAAGATGAATTCAAACCCTTAGAGAGATGAATTGAATGACAATGAATGAAAGGCTAGAAGGTTTAAAAGAGATGGGGATGAAGAAATGAAGATGCCCCAGTGAAGATCAAAAGATCAGGCCTCAAACGGTCAGCTAACTGTGCAGAAGAAGGAGAAAGTTTGAAATGCAATTTTGACTATCAAGATGAACTTGGATTTTGATTTTGATCCCAAAAATAGATCTAGGACGTCAAAATTAGCTAGGGGTGCAATTTTTGCACAATTCTGAGGTGTTTTGAAAATTAGGTCAAAAAGTCAAAATACTATAAAAGGGGTAAAAAGGTCATTTTCAAAAATCATTTGTCTTTTAGCGATTTGAGAATCTTAAGAGCTTAGAGAGAGAAAATGGCCTAGCAAGCAGTAGTCCTAGTTCACAGGCATCGATTTGAGCGCACCCGGTTGCACAACCAGCCTCCACAATATGGTGCCCCGGTATGTTTTCAGAAAAACTTACCCTTTTTGAGTCATTATGAGCATTTAATGCATTTTGAAACATGTTTTTAATATTTGAAAAATTTCAAATTTCTAACCTGGGTGAAAGATCGTACAATCATTTGCAAGTATCATACCTTTTGAAGGAAAATGTCATGCGATACTTCATGGGTGATGATGTGGCAAGGCCAGCTCACCGAGAGGTGGATGCCAGGCAGGATCAGCCTGCGGGAGGAGAGGACCTGAGAGCGAGGATCCAGGCACTGGAGATAGAGATGCAGTAGTTGTGGATCACTATAGCCATCAGAGAGTAGCAGCTGACTGATCTAAGGGCCGAGATAGAGTGGCAAGAGAGAGTTCTATAGGTTGCCATTGCAGAGAGCCAGAGAGAGGCAGCACAAGCTGCATATTATCATGGTCTCTATATACAGGTAGTACTAGCAGGTCAGAGTGCTCCTCCCTACTCAGTGATAGTTGGCAGATCAGATATGGTACCAAATGTAGCACCACCTCCTCCACCACCAGCTCCACATGATGGTGCCAGTGAGTCCTAGGTCTAGATCTTAGGATAGATGTATAGAGACATATCCTGGGATTCTATCCAAATTTTTGTATCTCACATTGTATCATGACATTCTTATATATATATGAGATTACTGGATTGGTCCTATATCATGTGTTTTTGTCCCACTTGTCGTGGATGTATCAGGTTTTTATATTGTCTTGTCATATTGCTCAAAATGTATGTTATAAATGCTCATGTATATTCTCTCTCATAGATGTATGTTTAATTCTCATGTGTATGATATAGACTCAGATTTTTGAAAATGATCTCTTTAGGATATAGATATGATGATAAGATTAACCCCTTGTGATGATAGGAACAAGAGGTGATGTGAAAGACAAGGAGCGAAAGACATGATTGAGAATAGGAAGGGTGAGTGCAGTTGACCGACAGGTCCATGAAAGATGAAAGGAGAGCTCTCTCCATATGCAATGTGCAAAAACTAATCTAATATGAACCTAAAAAATGTAATCTATTATGAAAAGTGGTTTACTTGCAAGGTCACAAAGTTTTTAGACTCTAATATTCATCATCGAGCATTATTGGTAGCGTCGCAAGATCATTCAATACACACTAGTATGACTATGGGTATATGAATATGATCTATATCAGATAGGAATGTGGAAATCCCACCTAGGAACCAAATACATGTAGGTCAAGATGACTATTGTAGTGAAATTACCTAAGTTTGATATGGCAAGATTATACTTGCATCAAGACGCAAGGAAAGTCAAGATGACTATAAGTATGCACTCGCGAAAACAATCAAGGATCATACCATGTAGATCCCAATGTCAAGTGGAACAAGAATAAATGATAATGACAATTAGGATCAACAAAATATACCCACAAGTAGAAAAAGCAATAAAACATGTCCTCATGTCCTCAGTCTTCTAGCTATGCATCATCAAAAACTATCTTTGGGAGAGAACACTCATCAAAGAAATCATCATAGACAACACACAAAGAAAATAAAGTCAACCAAGTCTTAGCAAGTCGAGCATTTAAGTGCATGTGTGTAGGTCATAGAATCAGTAGCAGTGATAATGAATTTGTGTCCACCTGATGAGTTGGGGTGAATCTGCCCAACAAGGTCAGGCCTAGCGCTGAAAAGGCCAATGAGAAATAGAAGGAATAAGCTCCCTGCTTGGAGCATGTATTAGGTTTCCATGTTTCTGACACTTTTCACAAGATTTAGCAAAAGCTACTGCATCTGTCTGCATGGTAGGCCAATAGTACCCCGCCCTAAGCAACCTTCAGGCCATGGCAAGACCATTAGAATGTCCTCCACAAATGCCCTCATGAATGTCAACTAACACTTGGTTAGACTCATCATTTTCTAAACACCTAAGAAGTGTCCCATCTAAACCCCTCCTATATGAATCACCAGAGATGAGGGTGTGGTGAGAGGCATTTTGAATTAGGTTTCTTCATTCAGATTGGTTGAAGGTTTTAGGAATACTACCATCATGGAGGTATGAGTAAATGGCACCATATTGGGATGACTCATCTCCAATAAGGGTACAAACAACTTGTCTTTCTTGGGAGTCATAAATAGGGTAGTGTAGCTCTTCCACTAGGAATTCAAATCTGGACTCATGTTGTTCTAGCTGAAGAAGTGAAGCCAATGTAGCCATAGCATCAGCTGCTTTATTCTCTGCTCTAGGGATTTGTTGATATGTAAAAAAGGTGAACTATCATCACAATGAATCAACCATTTTCTTATAGGGTACCAATTTTTCATCTTTGGTTTAGTATTCTTCATTAAATTGGTTGACTATCAATTGTGAATCCCCATAAATATGTAGCTCTATGATTCCCCATTCTATAGCCATTTTTAGTCCATTTGTTAAGGCCTCATACTTAGCAATGTTATTTGTGCACGGGAACAATAGTTTGTAAGACTTAGGAATTGTGTACCCATGAGATGAAACAAACAACACTCCTGCACCTGAACCATTTTGCATGAAAGAGCCATCAAAGAACATCTTCCATGTTCTCATAGTCATGTACATTATGTGCTCATCTAGAAGTTCAACTTGAACTGGTGTTTTGTCTTGAATTGGAAAATTAGCTAATTGGTCTGCAATGGCTTGTCCTTTTATAGCCTTACGTTCAACATACTCTATGTAAAATTTGGATAGGATCATCATCCACTTAGCAAGTCTACCTATGAGAGTAGCCTTACCAAGCAAGTATTTCAGAGGATCAATTTTTGCAATGAGGTGTATTGTATGTGCAAGCATGTAATGTCACAACTTTTGGGAAGCAAACACCACCGCTAGGCAAGATTTTTCAATACTAGTGTAATTGACCTCATATGACATGAGAGTACGGCTAATGTAATATATAGCTCTTTCTTTTCCAGTATCATCAAGTTGAGCCAATAATGCCCCCAGGGAAGATTCTATTGCTGAGACATACAATATGAGTGGTTTACCTAGGATAGGAGGCATTAAGATTGGATGATTAGCCAAGTACTATTTGATTTGGTCCATGCTTTGCTGACAATCCTCATTCCAGACACATTTTACCCCTTTATGCAAAGTCTTATTAAAGGGTTGAGCTCTATCAACCAGTTGTGAAATAAACCTCCTTATAGACTGAAGACGTCCTTGAAGACTCATCATTTGACTGATGTTTTTGGGAGGTGACATATCCATTATTGCTTGAACCTTCTCGGGGTCTACCTCTATTCCCTTAGCTGAAATGATAAATCCTAGGAGTTTTCTAGAGGTGACTCCGAATGCACACTTTTTGGGATTTAATCTCAATTGAAACTATTCCATGTGATCTAGGATTACTTCTAAATCACCTAGGTGTGTATCCCTTTTCTTGGATTTTTCCAAGGTGTCATCCACATAGTCTTCCATATTCTTATGCATCATGTCATGGAAGATAGTAGTCATATCTCTTTGATAAGTAGCTCCAAGATTTTTTAGTCCAAATGGCATGACATTCCAGCAATAGGTTCCCCATGTGCAAGTGAATGCAGTCTTTTCCTGGTCTTTAGGAGCTATTTTGATTTAATTATACCCAGGAAAGCCATCCATCAAAGAATAGATCTCATAACCTGTGGTCATGTCCACTATCATGTCTATGTTTGGAAGTGGAAATTCATCCTTTGGGCATGCTTTATTAAGATCTCTAAAAGCTGTGCAAACATGAATCAACTTGTCATGTTTTGAAACTAGTACAATATTGGATATCCATTTAGCATAATCAATGGCTCTTATAAATCCTGCACTGAGGAGTTTTTCTAATTCAGTTTTGATAAGAAGAGCTATGTGAGGATGCATTTTCCTCAATTTCTATTTTACTAGTTTGATACCTGGAGCTATGGACAAGTGATGCATAATGAGACTAGTGTCCAATCCTTGCATGTCTAAATAAGTCCAAGCAAAGTTAATTTTCTTGCTTTGTAGGAACTTGGTATATGCCTCTTTTTCCTGTGTTGATAGAGACTGAGCTAAGTGCATAATTTGTGGAGCCTCTTGTGTATTCAAATTAACTGGCTATGTAGGTTCAACAAGCACTGAAGACCTATCCTGAAAATAGCTTGGAAGATGATCAAGTACCTCATCCTTAGGTGCCTTAGAGAGGTTTTCACCTTCAGATACGTCCTTTATTTTTACTTTTTTAGGTTTTGATACTGCCACATAGTGGTTTTTGCCATCAGAACTCTTTTTCTTTTTTTCTTTTCTTTTCATTTTGCGACTAAGGTACTTGATATTTGGTTTTGTCATGCTTGTAGTTGGTTCACTGGTGGAAGAGACTACAAGTTTGGGAGCTTTTAGGTAACAGGCTATCTCATAATCATTTTGAAAAGTTGGGAGTTGAGGCTCTTGATAGCACTGAGACCAATCAATTAAGTGAGGGTTTGCAAGGGGTAGGTCAATGACTGGTTCAATATTGTGTATGTGAATGGCATCATCTCTGGTGATTGCAGAGTTAGGATTCATCAAGTATCCGTCTAAGGTACCCAAATCAGGATTTATCCTACCAAGTGAAGCATCGTCCACTAAAGCGACTCGTGGATTCCAATCCTCTAATCCTACACTAGACTCGTTAGCTACCTCATGTTGGGAACTATATGTATGGACAAAATCAATGTCCATGTCAACTGTAGAACAATTAGAAAGAGAATCCCATTCATACTCATGTGAGTCTATATTTTAATCCTGACTAGGATGTTTACACCAAGTATACTTTTTAGGCCTTGAGGTAGAGGCTTCAATGTCACCAAGGGTAACACCTTCTTGAATGTTATTTGTATGTTGATGTTCTTGAATAGGATCCTCAACATGATCTTCAATAGTGGATTGTTCTTGTTCTAGGTCTGAAACTATTGGATTGATAATTGAAGCATCCAAATCTCCCCAAAGGAGATTGGTGGAAGGGACCCAATCTTCACACCTATCTTGTTGATTTTTCAAATTGGGAATGTAGCTAGATTCATCATCACTATCCATCACAGCAAGGATAGGAGTAGTTTTCTTATTCTGACTTTCAAAACCTAGGCCAACCGTTGTCTTAGATCTGCGGCCAAAGAGAGCATGATTGAGTGGTTCAGCCTTAGCATCTAATCTATGACTGAGAGGACCATGACCTGGGTAGCCCATATTTTTGACCAAAGTATATCCTCTCCCATAAGCCTTAGGAGATGGGGAGAAATTTTCATTATGCTTGTATTTTTCCTCCTTGTAAATCCAATCTCTAACAACTACCTCTTCTTTTTCATCTTGTATGGGTATTGAGGACTCTACAAATGTACCAAACAAAGTCATTGCTAAGATGAGGGATGCATCTCTTGTGAGGGTTTACCATAGGACCTAGGTGAGACTGGCAGTTTTGTGAAGGAGTCCATTGGATAACCCCCCATACCAAGGTCTATGGCCTTAAACTTGTTCTTGCACTGCTCTAGAGTTGCATCAAAATTTTTTGCTTCCCTATTAAGAGGAACATGAGTCCCTACTGAAATTGCATTAACAGACAATGTGCTATCCCCAGGTATACAAACTTCTACTCCATTATAGGGGAACTTGACACATTGGTGGTAGGTGGATGACACTACTTGCATGTCATGGATCCATAGTCTACCAAGTAGAATATTATAGGCTAAAGGACCAGCATCAATAGTTTGGAACAAAATGTCCTTTTCAACGGGGCCAATCCTAATAGGAAGGATGGCCAAGCCTTTGGAGCTTCTCTCTGCCTCATCATAGGCTTTAATGGTTATTTTCTTATGAGTATCAATAACTTGCTCTGAGTAACCCAGTATCTTCAACAAACTCAAGGAACTAATATTTAGCCTAGCACCCCTATCAATCAACACACACTTGACATGGGTCTTGTGGATCATGACTTCAATATGAAGGGCAAGATTATGCAGATGGCTCAAGGCTTTATCATCTTCTTTTGAGAATGTGAGGTAGTGAGGGCTGGCAAGGTGGTTAACCATGTTTTGGAATTGGTTAACATCTATGTTTTTAGGAACATTGGTTGTACGTAAAACATCCTCAAGGACACACTTATGTCTAGGAGACAACTTGAGGAGCTCAAAAATTGAGATTTGAGCTAGTGTTCTTTGTAACTAGTCAACAAGATTGTAGCTCATTTCAGGATTGACTGCTGACTTGGTGGTGACAGTCTTGGATGTCACTTGCTTGGGTTTTCTAGACTGGTTGGAATTAGGACCTCTAATGATCATAGGACCTTGACCTTGGCTTCTGGTGACAGCATTAAGAGCTTGGGATGACCTTTGACAGTGAGGACCCCTAAGCACCACCATGGGTTCTTCATCAAATATAGGAGGAGAGCCCACATCATGACTATAAGAATCTTTGTTTCGCATCATGTTGACATTTTCCTCAACAATCTCAAGCATATTAACCACATTTTCTGCACCTATGTAGGTATAGTTGATTGCAGCTTTGCCATTCTTGGGTTGAGAGGTTTCCCCCTTTTCATATTTGGGAAAAGGTTCTTTGAATGCCTTGTGGTCCACATTTGTATTCAACCCATCAATCTGAATTTTACCACTTTCAATAAGATCCTAGATGAGATGCTTAAGCTTCCAGCAATGTTTGATGTCATGTCCAATGCCATTGTGGTATTTGCAGAAAGCTTTTTCATTCCACCAATGTGGCTTAACATCAGGTATGTGGAAGTTTTCTGGATCTTGTAGTTGTGCAAGATTATTAGCAATAAGGGTCTTGAAAACATCCTCATAGGAGTCACCCAGTTTAGAAAATTGTCTCAACTTTTTCTTGGGCTTTTCTTGATACTTGTGTTTACTCTCTTGTTGGTTAGAGGATGTATTGAGCATCATAGCTTGGACTGCACTAGACAAATGTAGGACTCCTTGATCCTTGGGTTGGGAAGAGTCTACAACTCCATCGTTGACTACTTTCTTATTCTTGTTCCAGTGCAAGTGCTTGCCTTTGTCCTTATTAGCATTGTTATTGTTTTGACCATTATTGTTGTTCTTGTTGTTGTTGGTCAAAATGTCTTGTTCTTTTAAGACATCCTCTATTTGACATGTTGTCTCAACCATAGTATCAAAGGAATCAAAACCATTTTTCGAACCTCATAACGCATTTCAGGCACCAAATTACTAACAATGGTGTCAATCCTTTCATGCTCAGGAATAGTCCTAGAATAGCAGGAGCACAATCATCTCCACCTTTGCAAGAAGGTCACAAAGGATTCCCCTTGGTTTTGTTTCAAATTGCATAAGTCCAACATAGTGACTAATCTTGATAAGTTGTATGCAAAATGTTGAACAAATCTATGGACAAGTTCTTTGAAAGTTTTTACGGGAGTGGTTATGTTGGTAAACCACTCCATGGCTTGGCCTTTGAGGCTTCTTGGAAATAATCTCATAAGGTAAGAGTCATCTTGGTGGAACTCAAAACTCATGATATAAAACTGATGCACATGATCATGTGGGTCACCATTGCCATCATACTTGTCATATTGGGGAATTTCAACTTTCCTAGGAAAATCCGTCATAGTCACACTTTTGTCAAAAGGATTGGGACAAATAGAATCAAGTGAAAAGGAACGTTTAGGTGCCAACACCTTTTCCATCATTCGTTTGAGTTGCTTGATTTCCTCTTCTTGAGAGGGTCCTTGTTTCTTGATCCTATCCACATCAAATTTGTAAGGGACTCTAGCACCTTTGTTAATCAAAATTTCTAGGAACCTATCTTTATTTTGATCAAGGTACTTCTCCACATATTGTTGGAATAGTGGCTCTTGTTGCATTCTCATGAAATCTTGATCATCAAAACTTGTACTACTTCCTCCATTTTGAGAGCCATGATGAGCTTGTTGGGAGGGTTGTCTTGAGTTCCTAGGAGGTGTTCATCTCCTATGTTGTGAAATCCTTCTTCCTCTAGGACTAGGAGATCTTGAAGGGGTCCTTGACCACCTTCTACTTCTTGGGGTTCTTGAGGGAGTAGAGGGTGGAGAGTTGTTTCCACTGTTGGTACCCCCTTTGTTGAATTGGTTGTTAAGTTGTTGAGCTAATAACCTATCTTGTTCCTCTTGGAATGCTTTTCTTCTTAATTCCAATAAGGCTTGTTGCTCTTACTCTAGGTGTCTAAACCTTTCTTCTTTAGCAGCTTGTTTGTCCAAGAAGGCTTTCTTTTCACGCTCAATTCTTTTAAGCCTTTCGTTAGCATATCTTGAGGTTGTTTTGAGCGGAGAGTTGGACCTTGAGTGTTTGAACAAGTCATTAGTGAATGCGGCATTCACATGAGCATCACTAGATTCATTGTTTTGGTCTTCATGTTGTGACTGTGCATCTTGGTGAGCTTGCCCAAAATGTCTTTCAGCTCTTTGATGGGCATCTAAATATCTTGAGTTAATAGGGGGCGATTCAGGTTTATTGTCATCACCAAATGACATGTTACCCCTATGTCTTTGGAAAATGTCATCAAGAGTTTGATCCATTGCTTCTCTTTGTCTGCTAGTCAAAGTGTAGCTCATGTCCATATTTGATTGAGAGGATGATAAAGAAGTACTCAACTCACTAGGATTTCTCTTTGGGTCAAATCAAGCCTTAGACTCACTCCTAGGTGATTGATCAAAGATGGGTTTCTTCCCCTTTCTCTTTTGACGAGTTTGGACTAAGGGTAATTGTTCAATGACAACTTGAGGTCATTTTCCTTGACTAAATTGGTACCTTGTCATAACTGACATGAAAGGAAAAGACCCTTGGTGATAAGATGACCTTATGAAATGTCAATGCCAAACAAGGATAGTGAAAGTGTTCAATTGTCCAAGAAGAAATGGTAAGATAGAAAGCTGCAAAAGGTGTAAACCAATCCTGCCACAGAGGTGCATAATAAAAGGATGAGTATCCTAACACATATGGGCCAAGAAAATGGATCTAACCAAATATGTAATTGAAATTGAATTATGATGGAGGTGAATTGGACAAAAGAGTACTAAAACTCTCCAAGCGTGTTACCAAAGAATCTAAAGGTGTACTTTTTCAACAAGGATAATCCCTAACTTATTGATGTCAAACAAGACTACTTTGTAAAATCAGAGAACACTAGTTCAAGGGGCCTAAAATTAGGAACCCAAGGTACAAACAAGTTTCTAGCAGTAGAGTAAGTCACCTACTAAAATTTGGTCGACTAAGAAAAGACTGAAAATTGCATAAATCAGGCAGACAGCAAAAAGACTCTGTGTGATATTTTCTAGGCTAATAGGGCGATAATTTTTGGTAAGGAAATATTTCGTAGTAAGCAGTGTGACAGTTTCCAGGCAGCCCGCACGAAACTTTCCAGGCAAGCGGTGTGATAGTCTTCCAGCGATGAACTATTGCATGATATTTCTCAGTACAGGGTGTGATACTGTTCTAGTGTCGTACTATTCTTGACCAGTGAGTGCGAAAATCTTAGTTTTAAGGGCAATTTGTTCAAAATTTCAGTTTGAAGGTTGGATTTTTCAATTTCAAGGACAGTGACAACAGTAAATAGACAGGTTTGCAAATAGTAGGTGATCAAACATGTCATAAAACACTTGAAACAAGGGCAAAAGAAACCTTTCCAAGACAAGCAATTGTGATATCAAAGCAATAAAAATCCTATGAATGCTACTGTGATGTTTGATGTTTGAGAACGTTTACACGGGTAGATCACAGCGAGAACACTTCAAGCACTTACTAGCCTAAAAAGTCAATGGCTCAATACTTAACAACTTGGCCCACATTTGATGTCCCATTGCCTCACACAAAGTGGTTACCCACAATAGATATTGGCTTTGTCATGGAAGTGCCAATGACACAACCAAAGGAACACATATGGTGAGTAATCTTGGGGTGATCCAGGTTATTCTACTTGGATCAATCCTTGCACCAAGAAGCTAAGCAGCAAAATAGGGTAGCTTCTATCTATGGTTCTTAATAAGGGCTTTCATTTGTAATACCCCTCTTGCTCCCCAAAAGGGACTGGGACCTCGCGGCCACAAGAGTACCTTAAGCATTCTTTCTCAACACTTTCCTCATGGTCACAATCCCACAAGTACTCACATCAAGCGAAGACAAGTACTACGTCTACCAAAGTTTTGTGTCCTTGATAGCCTTGAGTTTATGGTGGGTTGGAATAGCCAGCGAAAAGCTTGTCCCCACTTGGGTCGTTCCTCTTGATTGCTCAAGAGTAGGCCCACTAAAAGATTCTAAGAGCTAAACAAAGAATGGATCAACCTTTGAGTGTCAAGATTTCTGTTTCACCTCAAGGGTGAAGGGCATAATCTCCTAGCTCAAAAATATCTCCCAAACACACCAAGAAAAGGTTCAATTACCCTCTTGCTTTCAAAATCTAAAGATGGGTCAAGATTTTCTGGTTCACCACAAGGGTGAAGAGCATACTTCTCCTACCACCCAAAGATTCCTACAACAAGATATTAAGTGCCTACTAAATGAAACAACTAGTAGATGCCACACTCAAAACAAAAGCAATTAAACAAGCTCTTGATTTGTTTTTATGCTTTGGGCAGCCCTACAAAAATCATTAGTAGCCCTTGTGCATTTGAAGCTTTGACATGCATTCTTTTAAGCAAATAATCAAGCAATAGGAGCACCTACAAGCACCACTTGTTAGCCCTACAAGGGTTAGCACATCAACAACCAAATGAAATTTGCAAATAAACTCTGCCTAACCACAGCAAACTAAACCAGCAAGCTAATTAGATCAAAACTCAGCAAGAAAAAGCTAATAAATAACTCTCTACCAGGCACAGGTGATAGTATAGTTACCAGAAATAGCATGTGATAGTTTCCAGCATATGGGTGCAATAGTTTCCTCCTATGTGACAGTTCACGTTACCTACAAATGACAAAATACAGAATATCGGTGTGACAGAATCTTTCACAGAGCGTGATACTTCAACTGGTAAAGTATCACACCAGTATAGGACAAATTATCACAAGAGATTGGTGAAGTATCGCACGATAATCTTCCAGAAAGAAGTAAAAATCTATCGAAAATAGTAAGCTAAAAAGTGATGAAAAAAGTGCGAAAATGCATAAAAATGAAGGATAAAACAAGAGTATTCTGCCCCACGGTGGGCGCCAAAAATGTACACACTAAATAGTGCACTTCTCTAAGTCATTACTTCCAAGGGAATCCATGAATGGGAAACCTTGAGAAAGTGACCTAGAGCTCCCTAGGCATGGAGTCACAAGATTGTTTGAATATTACTCTTAGCTAGAGCTATTGAAGCATGCAACCTTGCTAGTAAACCACACAATGGGAGATTCAATGAGACAAGGGCAAGAATGCCAATATCCTCAAGAATCGATGAGAATGCAATGCAATGCAAGCTAAGCTATGAACGAAGAGGCAAGCTAAGCTATGAAAGGAAAGTATTACAAACCCTTGCTAATTAAGCTATGTGAGCTAAGCTAAAGCATAAAAGAAACTAAGCTAGATGCCATGAAAGCTATGATGCAAGAAAGAAACTAGAATGCAAGAAATGATCTCCAAAAGCTCCAAAGTCTCCAAGAAATCCTGCAACATAAGGTTGGCATTCAAAAGATGGATGCAAGAATGAGAAGAGAGCTCTCCTTTTATAAGAAATGAGAAAGAATGGACCATGGAGATTAAGAGGCAAAAGATTTAATCAAGGGTGGAGCTTGAAAGAGGAGCAATTCATGTGCACAAATATCCTCCAATGAGAAAATAAGAGTTGACTTTTGTGTCCATATGAGACAAAAAGTCCTTTTCTTCTTTTTATAAAATAAGAATAATGCTTTATTTGTGCAACTTAAATTGAAAAGTGGGGGCTTTTTATTTATTAAAAGGGGAGGAAATTCCTTTTAAATAAATAAAGACTTTAGGATAAAATGGTTAGCCCAAGGCAAAAAATTGAAAATGATAAAATAGGATTTGATCAAGGAAATTGATATAATTGATAAAATGCTGATTTTTGAAAATATTGATTCAGGGATTTGATAAATTGCTGAATGGGGGCCCAAAGTCTAGGTGACCATTTTAGGGTGCATAGAGTAAGTGTGAAGTATATTATTGTATTGTCAGCTTCCATAAGCATCATGTCTCCCTCATCGCCTTTGTACACAACCATCCATCACCTATTATGATCCTGTAGCACTCCTTCATTGTTTAACATGGGCACTTGGATTCATTATTGAGATCAACATAGCCATCAATACTTTAGGTCATTGCCCTTTGTTATTCACACTGACTTTCTTGTGAACTTGAATGACAATAAAGACAGTCTATAAAAAGACTATTCCCTGACACATGAAGGGGCCTTAAGAAAATGTGTTCTCTTCATTCTAATGATATAGCCTGATGCAGTTACTATCATGATTAGTTAATGTTTTAGCTGCCTAGAATCTCTATTTGTCATGATGAAACAAGACATGATCCAACTTCCTGGAGACTCTCAAGCTTCAATGCTATAACACCATGGTTTGAGTTTAGCCATTTCATCCAGCAATACCATAGTCCATTTAGTTTGGAAAATATAGCAGAAGAATTCAAGTCCAATCCATTATTATTTTATGGACTCAGATATAGCTTATTTTATGGACTGAGATATAACATTTAACATTTGAGCTTATCATGTTATACCCTTTTATTGGGGGCCAAAATATTTTCCATTTTCTATTATTTGTTCCCTCGTGCTTATATTTTTATGTGAGAGGCATCACTTTTCACATTATTCTCATTTTCCCCCATTACTTTATACAGAAATATCATGAATGTTCTATCTACACCAATGTCTAAATCAGTTTGAAGTCTTCAGACATTTTATTTTTTCATCAAAGAAATCTTTTGGTCATTCATTCTGCGTTCTTAGTGCAGGGGTCTTTATAATGTTAAGGTCTCTTAACATTATAAAGACCCTTGTCAAATTAACCCATAATGGAGACATAGGAAGTGTCGCTAAAAATTAACCAATCCCTATCTCTGGCAATAAACCCATAAATTGTACACAAATAACATCGCACATAACCTGCGTAATAGATGCAAAGAAAAATTTGTTCGTAATATGGAATGGAATTGCCGTGGAAAAACTAGCATATTTCAACTGTAAATCTATATAAAATAATTAGGGCTTCACATTATTCGTGTAAAAGAACTAGGGTTTCAAAGAGATCACATAAAACTTGTTGTCGTGCTCTACCAACACCAGTGCAAAAGAACAATATACGTAAATCCCAATGAAAAATTTGTGCTCCATTTGGAAGCAGATCACTTGAAAGCCATGGCCATGGAAAAATCAGTATATTTCGCCATAATAAAAACCATTTCAACACAAAAAATGACTTACCAGAGGTGAAGTGGTAGCAGAGTTGCAGCGTAGCAGAGCTTGGACGGTAGCAAGACTTCCACAGTAGCAGGGCATCATAGCAGAACTTCAATGGATTAAATGGGATCCAGCAAAAATGAAAGGTAAGAAAAAGGCATGCATGTGGACGTCAAAGATTATGGAGCCCATGCGGACCCGACAAAAATTATAAATTGGCATACCAAAAGTGGAATTAGAGCTCAAATTCTAATTCCACCTTTTCAAGTGGAAGATGGAATGCCCATTTTGTGGGCAAAATTGGAATTCCAAAATTCCAATTCCAACTTATTTAGATGGACACAAACATGGAAGACAATAATCAGAAAATGGTATTCTGAAATTAGGGCCCATATTCTGTGTACCAAATGGGCCCTAAATGCATAGCATTCAAAATCTCAGAATGCAATGGCCTATTTTGCTGCTGCATTTTTTATTTCTGAGAGGGTTGTACACAAGGGGAGCACACATTCAAATATGGCACCGGCTATCCAACCATATCATTCGATATGGCTAGATGTCCATGCATGCACTACCGTACTTTTTGGTAGGGTGGAATGTCTGCATTGTCTAGAAATATCATATGAAAATTTTAGTAATGTCATTATGAAAATTTTAAAAGATATATTATAAATACATATATAAATAGATATAGATAAATAATAAAATTTTAATATTTTTTACCCTCGTAGATCTTGATTGTGTAAAAAAATCTAGTCAAATTTTAGCCTCACACTTTTGAATCATCATGGAGCTAAAATATTCATATTATTAAAATATTTATATAATATACAATTAAGATATTTTAAAATGTATAAAATGTATTAATTTTATTAATATTTTATTTAATTTTAAGAAAAAATATTTCATAGCTAAAACTAATATAGATATCATAAATATATAGATAAATATATTTTTATTTTTACTTAAATTTTATTATTTGTTTTATTTTTTATTTTAAGAATTTTTTTCACTAGACCAAAAATAAATTTTCATAACTACAACTATTATAAATAAATGAATAAACATATTTTTATTTTTATTTAATTTTATTATTTATTTTATTTTTATATTAAGTTATTTTTCTCGACAAAAAATAATATTTTATAGTTACATCTAATATAGATGTCATAAATATATAGATAAATATATTTTAATTTCTTATTATTATTCAATTTGATTTAATTTTTATTTTAAAAATGATTTTGATTAAATACTTAAAATAAACCTTAACATCGACCCCAAAGAATGAGTCACATAACATAGGACAAATTGATGACAACAAACTCACTTAAGTGTATGTAGGTTGTTAAGCATAAGTTTTAAAAAAATGACAAAAAATGTAATGTCCCCAATTTAGTAGGTACCTGTGCTTGTTATTGTTAGTTCATCAATGCGGTCCCTATGAGCTGACAGTTTGATTAGGGGATCTCTGTGTCACTTACTATTTTTAGTAATTTAGTTATACCCAGTTTCTATTTTGAGTAAGGCAGTTGGACGTTGGTTTTAGTCTACATTCTTCTTTGGAGTTCATTCCTGAGTTGCCAATTACCACCTTCTTCATGTTTTATGGAATGAAGCTTGGCTTATTTCAATATGTTACTTTAAGTGTTTTAATTTGAAAGTGTGTACTTGACGATTGATAACACTTAAGTGAAAGGTGTGTTTATGAAGCTGAATGGTGGTGTGTTGAGTAAGATTTGATGCCTCTTATTAAAAAGCCAAGCATTGCGATTTTTCATTATGCTTATGATTATCAAAATTGGAGATTGATGGAAAAGTTTCTGAAATATTCAAGAGGAAGTGAGGGTTTGGAGATAGCTTTGGAGAAATGACATTTCTCCCAAGAATTCACTCTGAGATGGATTGATTGCCATCGAACTGTGAGAAGAATGCTAGTGTTTTAAAGATTGCAGCCTGTTGTTATTAATTTTGGGTTGTACAAACTCCTACGGAGCCGTACAGGTTTGATAGTGTTATGCGCACACCTGCTGTGTGTCATGGGAGATAATTTTCTATCACCTGGGTCTCACGCCAATTACAAGGTATCTGCATATCCAAGGCGGCTTTACCAAATAGAAGCCGAATTCAGGAAGAGATCGCGTGAGGGATTCAAGCTAGAGTTTTTTGTCATTTGCTTCCAGCATATTAAAAATAGGTATTGTTTAGTTATATTAAGATTTATGCAATAATTAAAATCTACAAGTGTGAATGTTATTTGATTCGGAAGTTAATTTAGAAAATTTATTCAATATGATGAATCAAGTTGAATTTAGTGATTAGAGGAATTTGTATTAACGAAAGGCTTAAGAATTTTAGAATTGTCAGTTTCCTGTGGAAATTATCATAGTAAAAGTAAGAACCACAAAGGTTCTTTACTGTGGTATCAGAGCCTTGATCTTGCCAGCTTGAAGTTTGGGCCTAGTTATGGCAGAGAGATTTGCACCAGGTTTCCATTACGCCCACAGGGGTAGAGCTTCTCCACCTCCTAAAGGGAATGAACAGGGTTCGCAGGTTGATCCCATAGGTAACAGGGATAGAGATAATGTGGGTAATGACATGGACAGGGAAGTTAGAGATGCTTTCCAAAATCTTGTAGATGGACAACACCATGTTGCAACTGTATTGCAATAGCTATCTGACACTTTACAGTGCATGAATGTGCCAGGAGACCGTGACAGGGGCACTAGAGGTGCATTTGTTGGTTCACACATATCTAGGATTGTGGATAGACAGGAGACCAGAGATGATCTGATAGGAACTCATGATAGACCATTACGTCCTACATTCCTGAGGCCTGAAGAGGACATAGTTAGTGTTGATTCTGAGCTAGCTCCTTTTGTGGATGTTATGGTAGCTCATTATGTTGAATGAGATGCATTACCTAAACCCATTAAGAGGAACTTGAACTTTGATAGGTTCCTGACTCACAAAAGAGAGCATTCTAGAGGCAGACCTAATCCAGATATGAGATAGAGGCCTAGATAGATCAAGCTCAAACAGGCGACTAGTAAACTCACCATGACTCATTTTTTATGGAAGTGGAAAGATGACAGCCAGGGTGTGGATCCATAAGTTGGATACATATCTTGCATTACATCCTATGTTTGAAGAGGACGTTGTTTGATTTGTTGTTTTGCACTTAGACAGAGCTGCTCATGATTGGTGGTATCATGGTCTTGTGTCATTACAACATGATCAGGTAAGAACCTATCAGGAGTTTGTGCACAATCTGGTGGAGAGATTTGACAGGAAAGATCCTAAATCATATTTTCATGATTTGGCTCAACTCAGATAGACTGGTAATTTGGAGACTTTTATTAATGAGTTTCAGAAGGTTTTAGTGATGGTTTATGATATTTCAGAGAGAAGATGAGTGATGTTGTTTATAGAAGGACTAATTGAACCTCTTAGAGGTTGGGTTAAGTCTTTTGATCCCCCCTCCCTGTAGGAAGCCATGAAGAAAGCTCGGGACTTAGAGTTTTTAGCTCCATGCACTCGGTTCCCTCCTAGACCATTTAGTTCTTCACAGGACAATAATTCTGCCCCAAAGAAAGAGGATGGATCAAATTCTAAGCATCCTATGATGGGACCACTAGATCAGGAAACTCTCAATGATTTGAGGAGAAAGAGGTTATGTTTTTACTGCAGGGGTCCCTATGAAGAGAAACATGAGTGTCCATTGAGGCCTAAGGGTAGAAATGGGCTTATGGAATGGTTTTATGAGGATGAGTGTAATACCCCTCTAACCCTAATATAAGTTTTGTGTTTTTGAAAGAATTAAGATCCTTCGATATTTTCTTATAGCTTAAGTTGTACACGATACTTGTTTGATCTATTCCTATAGTTGTTTATAATAATTTCATAAGCTAGTACTCAATGATTCTAATATCAGACATACTATCTAAAGGTATCACTTTTGTATGTATTTATCTCCATGTATGTATTGAGTACCTACAAGACCTTTATGAACATAGTTAGGATGTTATATGATATGTACTTGATAGATATATATAAGTGGTTATTTATATTTTCTTCTATTAAGGTTACTTTGGATGAATCTTGTATCTCACTTGATGATTTGATTATGTTGATTTATTATTAGTATTGATAAGAGACTAACACAATGCTTGAGATTCTAACCTTCGTTATGATGATGCTACATGCTTTGAGTGTATATATATACATGATGTGTTTTCATGATTCAGGACGAAGTCGTAGTTACTCACATAGCTGAGGTCCACACGATGTATCAATCCTGGTCATCTGTCTGCAATGTTTTCTTTTATACGTATATCCGTGCATATGTATTTCTTCTTTGTGATGCAGGCTTGCAAGTACCGGGCATCGACTTCACCTGGCTTCACAGGTCTGAGCATGCCCTCAAATCCTCAATGGTTGTTGTTATGGAGATAGTACTAAGGCCCCTACATGAGTCTTCCTTTGTCATTATTCCAATTTGGGAATATTAGGGTTCCTTCTTTGTCAGTCAACCTTTGGGTCAAAAACCCAGATCCAACGCACCCGGTTGGGCATGGTTGTAGTTAGTGCCTTGTGGCCACTTGAATCCATTTGGTTGTATGATTTGTTTACTCATTTTATTTATTTCTCCTTCTTGGTATGATTCTTAGTTAATCTTTCTATGTTGTGTTTCAGGAGTTTGGCTTGACTTTCCTTGTTGACTTTGGTTGACCTTGTTTGATCTTATAGTTTTCTCAATATGTTTCATAGTTGATTTTTATGGCCTCTTTCGATGATTAGATTTATTTTGAGGCATGTGATTTTATTCTACCTCAGTGTTATATCCTATAGTAATTATAAATAGGTAATAATATTGTGATCTATTACTTCATAATCTTATAGATTATAGTGTTTGGTATTTGGCATGTATCTATATAAATATAAATATATATATATATATATATATATATATATATATATATATATATATATATATATATATATATATATATATATATATATATATATATATATATATATATATATATATATATATATATGGAAATATATATATGGGTGCACACATATATGTATTTATATATATATAATTTATATGTGATTATATGTTAATTATTGTAGATATTGTTGATGGTGTATATTTCGGGATTAATGTAAAGTATAATATTATTAATAATTAAATATTAAATAATGCGAGGTATATTATTCTCAATTGTTAATTATTAATAATGAGGATAGGTTATATATATTGATGCAATTAATGATGACATATGCATATATGTTAAGATAATATTACATGTGTGTATGAATGAATACAAATAATCTTTTATTGTATATTTGAGTAATATAGTTGTATGATATTAAGTTATTTTATAATACCCTTTAGTTAAGAGTTAGTTGGGAATTGGTTACTTTTCCTCTCAACCTTTGGAAATCTATTTATATGCACTACTTTCTCATTTGAAGGGAGGGGATTTTGGGGCTGAAACATTGAGGAGAGGATGGCCTTACTTTTCATGGAGATTTTGGAGAGAAAACTTGGAAATGTGAAGGAGAGTTTGTAAGCATATGTCTTTAAGAATTTTTGGTTATCTTTGCTTTTGGGAGAGAGACATTTTTGTGAGAATTTCAGTAGTTGAGAGAGGGATTCTTTGCTGTGGAATTATTTATTTCTTTCATGGAGATTTCTGAAAGTGGATAGGGTTTGAAAGATGGATCTCAAGTTTGGATTTGTCTTCTCTTTTGTTTCCTTCCTTCTTCGATTCAACCTTCGTAGGACATGAGGTATGGATTGAATATTTTAGTTACTTGATGTATCTGATAGATTATAGATCTATTTATATATTATCATTATTTATTATATCTGTACTTTTCATTTGTATGGTTATTTTAAAGTTTTGAGTTTTTGTTTGTAAGAATTGGCATGTGTTTTCCTAGGGTTTTTAGCAACCCATTTTTGGAGATCTATTATTATAATAATTTAAATTGAATCTATGGTTTTACTAAATTGATTTTCTAGAAGTAAAATTCATAGATCTCAAATGGGTATCTCTCTTCTTTTATTTTTAGGGTCTAATTAATGCCTTATTTTTGATATTTTGGCAGACTATGCCTGTCCATTCTTGATTCTGAATTTTCTGTCAAATGTATTCATATGCTACAGGCTGATATGATTATATAAAAGTCTAAATTTGATATCAGAGATTATATTAAGTCTTATCTTTCATTTCCAATTGGTTTGGTGAATTTTAATTATGTTTTGTGAAAATTACAACCGTTTTAGTGAAGGCAGGTCTGAACCCTAACCAGAATTTTCTGTTTTAAACCAGAAGTCATAACTTTCTTTCCCACCGTTGGATCTTCCTAAAAATAAAATTAAGAGTCCATAATTATGTTATATAAATCTCCACCAAAGAGATTTCCTTTATTTTATGTTTTGTGGAAGATATGGATGACTGTTCTATGATGACTATTCTTTGCATTTAATCCTTGCTTGAAATAATTCAATTTAAGAACATCATTAAGTTTTAAGGTTTCGTATGGTTACCAGAGGCTATTAGAATTTGGTTTTGGTTAATTGGATCTATTTATACTCTGAATATGTTTATAATATCACTTGGATGTCTTCTTATATGTTTGGAACATTCTGAATGCCATATTGGATTTAGGGTTGTCAAGTGGACTAGGGACAACATATGTTTTCCTAAACTCAATCAAATGTTGTTATGGAATTGATATGAATTCTTGATGATGAATCTATTATGTTCTTATGATTTTTATATGTATGTTAGGGAACCTAAGTACACTAGGTGAGTGGCTCATAGTGAGGGGCCGGGGCCCTAAGTGGCTAGTACCAGGATAACCTACTATGAGTTATTTAATCAAGTGATAACTTAAATAAATGAATTGGGAATGGGAGATTATTGGAATGGGAAATTACACATTAATCAAGATTAATTGTGCCTCGCCCATGCCTTTAGTGCCAGTAAAGACTAAGGATGGGAGTGGGAGAAGGTACCTATGCGTAGGTACAACTGAATGACCTTGTCTGTACGAGAGGCATTCAGTTCCGCATGTGCCTACTTGGGGGCCGGGGCCAAGAGTGGCTAGTACCAGGACAACCCAAGGGGTGAGGGCTATGCGATGACACTCACCTAGCTTGTAGCTTAGAGTCTCTATCAAATTTGATCATGCCTCTGGTATTCCTTGTGGTCTTCTTGTCTTTTCCTTTTTGTTGTGACTTTGGGAAACTTTTATCACCACCTTAGGAATTTTTTAGTTGTTACCTCTTGTATGGGCCTTTGGTTCTATCTCCTAGCTCGGGGGAGTGGGCCTATTGGTTCCACGTGGTTGGGTGGTTAATATTTATATCGAGGTATTGTTCGTGATTCTCTGGATGATCCTAGCACATATTCCTTTCCAGATCTGCAGTTGAAGATTTCTTATTGGATATTTTAATATGTTGAGATGTACTTATGTATTTGAATTCATGTAATTTTTAATCTCCTAAAAGGAGTCTTGTAGTATTGATGTAATCTCAATTCAAAGCAATGCATAAGGGAATGGGAAGTTCTAGGTAAAAGAAAGGGAAAATAATGTGGAATATTAGACATGTTACTAGCATTAAAAGAAAGTGTTTATGTTATTTCTCCTATCCTCTTATGTTGTCCATATGTAAAGGAAATAATATTAAATATAGTTATATATAATGATGTATCACAAAAATAATGTATTCTCTCTTGATGAAAGGATCCAAAGAAATTATTGAGAAATGATAGGTTAGTGATTGGAATTATTAACAATGAATGGTTATGAAACAATGCAATAAAATAGTAACTTGATTATAATGTTAATACTTGGTTCATGTTAATGAAATACCTAGGATAATGCCTACCTTAATGAATATTAATCTCTTACCTAAATTATTAGAGAAAAGTGATATAAAGGATAGTAGATGTTGATGAAATCAATATGAATTTATGGAATGAGTTGATAAAAGGAATAATGATGTTGGATGATTAACCTATGTTTAATAAAAGAAATAAGTTAGGGACATTTAACTTGGTGCATTAAAATGAATGTAGATCTTTTAAGCTCATGATTCTGTGAATATCTTATGCATGTAAATGGTTTATATGATGTTGCTTAGGTAGCGACGTTAGGGAACCCGGGAGGACTTAAGTTGTATAAATCTTACATTCAAGTAGTAGAAAATTATTTCTTCTTTTAGAAATATGAAGTGTAATGATGAATATTATTCTAGTTAAAATAAATAAATAAATTAAAAAAAAAATTCACTACTTTCATTTTATAGAGGTTTTATGTCTTGTCCTCTTGGGTTGCCTGGCGGGGCGTTACATCTGGTATCAGAGCCCTAGGTTTCTACACTGGGAACTCTGGGACTCATAGCTCACCTATGCATAACCTTGAGTATCTTCACTTTGTCTCTTTTTGGATTATGTTGTTATGCTAAAACTTGAATCTTAGGAAACGAAGGCTACATTTCGTGTTCTCATGTTGTATTGTCTTACAAGGGCACACCTATTCATCTATGATTGAGTTATATTCTAACAATTACTTATATTTTTGCATAATGAGATCAATGATGTGTTAAGTGTATGTTTCCTATAATATTAATGGAATGGCGAAGAATTCTTGAGACTTGTGTTTGTTTTCTTAAAAGGTAATGGTATCCCTAGAAGGGTCAAAAGTTAAAGGATACTAAATGTTTCAAATCTTAATTATGGTCGTAGATAATATTACCCCCTGATCCTACCTATAATATAATGTTGTGCACTCTATCTTCTTACAAATACCTAGTTGAATTTTATCCTACTCAAGGTATCTTAGAAGTAGATTTTTTTTGGATCCTTAAAAGAAAGAAATGATTGTGGTAGTACTTGATAGGATTAAAAGGGAAATAATTAAATTACATGGCTAATAATATGTACCTAGGAAAGAAGTGAAAAAAATAAATAAATAAATAAGGAACAAATAATCTACTGTCATATGTATTTCTCTCTCTCTCTCTCTCTTCCCTCTTAAGAAATAAGTTTTGCATGACTAAAATTGTTTAGACAAGGCAATAATATATTAGAAAAATTTATAAATACTCAATTAGGAAACCCTTGGGTGAAGGACCTATGTCCCCAAGATTTTATCATAGGCTATAATTCACATTTTCATTTAGGAAGAGGAATTTTTGTCCCTATCTTGGTAAGAAGATATATCCTTTCTGCATATCTTATTAAATTGCACAAAAATGATTTAAGATAACATAATCAAGAAATTCTAGGGAAGAGTATGTGCGATGATGGATTATCTGTACTAATGATAGAAGTGTTTTTATTAAATATATGTCTTGCAAAATGCCTAGTGAATAGTTAGGATCCTAGATGGGTATTTTGGAAACAAATTCATGTTTTGTATACATTGTGATCAACACCATAGCAGTAAGAAATTAACAACATTAAGTGATTGAAAAACTATGAATAAGGAGTTGTTGTGGTAAATAAATGTTATAGAAATGTACCTTACTCAATTTCTACTTAGAACTGATGTTATCTCAAAATTTTAAAGTGTATGAGGGTAATGTTTCAAATAGGTAAAGGGTATAAATTAAAGTTATGTACAGTAGTTAATGTTATTAATTTAGATGTTGTGGTTATAGTAGTAGGACTCGTATAATTCTTTCTCTCTTGATGGATCTATGATCATTATGAAATAAAGAATTTGAAATAACTCTTAAGTAAATGCTATATGGAAACCTCCTGACATGCAAATTAGGGAAAAGTGCATAGATAAATAGTAAGCTTTAAGAAGGGATCCCAACTTAATGAATAATAGTGCAATAAATTGTAAATTGTTTAGATCTCCTCTAGGGTGTGAATGTGTTTTTGGAAATCAAGCACTACAACTATTGTGAAAGATGACTTAGAATATGTATATTGTAAAATTTGTGTGTCCTATGTCATTGGAATTCTACTTAAAGCTTTGATGGAAAGGAATATTTCTTATAAAACTATGTGTTAATGAAAATGGTAAGTTTCAAGTATCTAGATTGCTTTATTTTCATGATTACAAAAGTAAATAAAAATTATTTGATGTATTCCCTTCATGATCATAACAAATATAAATGTTACATACCTCTCTATGTTTGGTATTCATAGCTTGTAAGCGACACAAATTTTGGACCCTATTTGTAATAAGGTCTCACAGGTTGTATTATGTAGGGTTAGATTATGTCTCAAAAGGAAAAATATATCATAAATTATTTATTTCTTTTTATACTGGTTACCATAGATAGGAACTTTGATATTGTGAAAGGAAGTGATAATCTCAGTTAGTAAAACATGCAATTTCATAATATATTGATATTAGTGAGTAAACATGAATACCTTAGAGTTTCAACTTGATAACAATAATTTTTATGTAATTTCAAGTATCTTGTTAACAAACTTACTGCATAAAGTGATAGAATCACATAGTTAATTCTTTTTAAAAGTCATTACTAATTGAACTGAGTTAATCTACACTAAAGTTGTAATAAGATAGAATTTACCAAAACTCTTGATAGGAGAAGTATGTGTGCAGTCATTAAATGAGGTTCTAGAATAGTAATATTACAATTCTGTTAGCTAATGTGCGATATATAGTTCACCTTCCCGACTTCCAGGAGTAAGTCGAATCTTAGTGGGGGAAGATGTAATACCCCTCTAACCCTAATATAAGTTTTGTGTTTTTGAAAGAATTAAGATCCTTCGATGTTTTTTTATAGCTTAAGTTGTACACGATACTTTTTTGATCTATTCCTATAGTTGTTTATAATAATTTCATAAGCTAGTACTCAATGATTCTAATATCAGACATACTATCTAAAGGTATCACTTTTGTATGTATTTATCTCCATGTATGTATTGAGTACCTACAAGACCTTTATGAACATAGTTAGGATGTTATATGATATGTACTTGATAGATATATATAAGTGGTTATTTATATTTTCTTCTATTAAGGTTACTTTGGATGAATCTTGTATCTCACTTGATGATTTGATTATGTTGATTTATTATTAGTATTGATAAGAGACTAACACAATGCTTGAGATTCTAACCTTCGTTATGATGATGCTACATGCTTTGAGTGTATATATATACATGATGTGTTTTCATGATTCAGGACGAAGTCGTAGTTACTCACATAGCTGAGGTCCACACGATGTATCGATCCTGGTCATCTGTCTGCAATGTTTTCTTTTATACGTATATCCGTGCATATGTATTTCTTCTTTGTGATGCAGGCTTGCAAGTACCGGACATCGACTTCACTTGGCTTCACAGGTCTGAGCATGCCCTCAAATCCTCGATGGTTGTTGTTATGGAGATAGTACTAAGGCCCCTACATGAGTCTTCTTTTGTCATTATTCTAATTTGGGAATATTAGGGTTCCTTCTTTGTCAGTCAACCTTTGGGTCAAAAACTCAGATCCAACGCACCCGGTTGGGCATGGTTGTAGTTAGTGCCTTGTGGCCACTTGAATCCATTTGGTTGTATGATTTGTTTACTCATTTTATTTATTTCTCCTTCTTGGTATGATTCTTAGTTAATCTTTCTATGTTGTGTTTCAGGAGTTTGGCTTGAATTTCCTTGTTGACTTTGGTTGACCTTGTTTGATCTTATAGTTTTCTCAATATGTTTCATAGTTGATTTTTATGGCCTCTTTCGATGATTAGATTTATTTTGAGGCATGTGATTTTATTCTACCTCAGTGTTATATCCTATAGTAATTATAAATAGGTAATAATATTGTGATCTATTACTTCATAATCTTATAGATTATAGTGTTTGGTATTTGGCATGTATCTATATAAATATATATATATATATATATATATATATATATATATATATATATATATATATATATGTATATATATATATATATATATATATATATATATATATATATGGAAATATATATATGGGTGCACACATATATGTATTTATATATATATAATTTATATGTGATTATATGTTAATTATTGTAGATATTGTTGATGGTGTATATTTCGGGATTAATGTAAAGTATAATATTATTAATAATTAAATATTAAATAATGCGAGGTATATTATTCTCAATTGTTAATTATTAATAATGAGGATAGGTTATATATATTGATGCAATTAATGATGGCATATGCATATATGTTAAGATAATATTACATGTGTGTATGAATGAATACAAATAATTTTTTATTGTATATTTGAGTAATATAGTTGTATGATATTAAGTTATTTTATAATACCCTTTAGTTAAGAGTTAGTTGGGAATTGGTTACTTTTCCTCTCAACCTTTGGAAATCTATTTATATGCACTACTTTCTCATTTGAAGGGAGGAGATTTTGGGGCTGAAGCATTGAGGAGAGGATGGCTTTACTTTTCATGAATATTTTGGAGAGAAAACTTGGAGATGTGAAGGAGAGTTTGTAAGCATATGTCTTTAAGAATTTTTGGTTATCTTTGCTTTTGGGAGAGAGACATTTTTGTGAGAATTTCAGTAGTTGAGAGAGGGATTCTTTCCTGTGGAATTATTTATTTCTTTCATGAAGATTTCTGAAAGTGGATAGGGTTTGAAAGATGCATCTCAAGTTTGGATTTGTCTTCTCTTTTGTTTCCTTCTTTCTTCGATTCAACCTTCGTAGGACATGAGGTATGGATTGAATATTTTAGTTACTTGATGTATCTGATAGATTATAGATCTATTTATATATTATAATTATTTATTATATCTGTACTTTTCATTTGTATGGTTATTTTAAAGTTTTGAGTTTTTGTTTGTAAGAATTGGCATGTGTTTTCCTAGGGTTTTTAGCAACCCGTTTTTGGAGATCTATTATTATAACAATTTAAATTTCATCTATGGTTTTACTAAATTGATTTTCTGAAAGTAAAATTCATAGATCTCAAATGGGTATCTCTCTGATTTTATTTTTAGGGTCTAATTAATGCCTTATTTTTGACATTTTGGCAGACTATGCCTGTCCATTCTTGATTCTGAATTTTCTGTCAAATGTATTCGTATGCTACAGGCTGATATGATTATATAAAAGTCTAAATTTGATATCACAGATTCTATTAAGTCTTATCTTTCATTTCCAATTGGTTTGGTGAATTTTAATTATTTTTTGTGAAAATTACAACCGTTTTAGTGAAGGCAGGTCTGAACCCTAACCAGAATTTTCTGTTTTAAACCAGAAGTCATAACTTTCTTTCCCACCGTTGGATCTTCCTAAAAATAAAATTAAGAGTCCATAATTATGTTATATAAATCTCCACCGAAGAGATTTCCTTTATTTTATGTTTTGTGGAAGATATGGATGACTGTTCTATGATGACTATTCTTTGCATTTAATCCTTGCTTGAAATAATTCAATTTAAGAACATCATTAAGTTTTAAGGTTTCGTATGGTTACCAGAGGCTATTAGAATTTGTTTTTGGTTAATTGGATCTATGCATACTCTGAATATGTTTATAATATCACTTGGATGTCTTCTTATATGTTTGGAACATTCTGAATGCCATATTGGATTTAGGGTTGTCAAGTGGACTAGGGACAACATATGTTTTCCTAAACTCAATCAAATGTTGTTATGGAATTGATATGAATTCTTGATGATGAATCTATTATGTTCTTATGATTTTTATATGTATGTTAGGGAACCTAAGTACACTAGGTGAGTGGCTCATAGTGAGGGGCCGGGGCCCTAAGTGGCTAGTACCAGGATAACCTACTATGAGTTATTTAATCAAGTGATAACTTAAATAAATGAATTGGGAATGGGAGATTATTGGAATGGGAAATTACACATTAATCAAGATTAATTGTGCCTCGCCCATGCCTTTAGTGCTATTAAAGACTAAGGATGGGAGTGGGAGAAGGTACCTATGCGTAGGTACAACTGAATGACCTTGTCTGTACGAGAGGCATTCGATTCCGCATGTGCCTACTTGGGGGCCGGGGCCAAGAGTGGCTAGTACCAGGACAACCCAAGGGGTGAGGGCTATGCGATGACACTCACCTAGCTTGTAGCTTAGAGTCTCTATCAAATTTGATCATGCCTCTGGTATTCCTTGTGGTCTTCTTGTCTTTTCCTTTTTGTTGTGACTTTGGGGAACTTTTATCACCACCTTAGGAATTTTCTAGTTGTTACCTCTTGTATGGGCCTTTGGTTCTATCTCCTAGCTCGGGGAGTGGGCCTATTGGTTCCACGTGGTTGGGTGGTTAATATTTATATCGAGGTATTGTTCGTGATTCTCTGGATGATCCTAGCACATATTCCTTTCCAAATCTGCAGTTGAAGATTTCTTATTGGATATTTTAATATGTTGAGATGTACTTATGTATTTGAATTCATGTAATTTTTAATCTCCTAAAAGGAGTCTTGTAGTATTGATGTAATCTCAATTCAAAGCAATGCATAAGGGAATTGGTAGTTCTAGGTAAAAGAAAAGGAAAATAATGTGGAATATTAGACATGTTACTAGCATTAAAAGAAAGTGTTTATGTTATTTCTCCTATCCTCTTATGTTGTCCATATGTAAAGGAAATAATCTTAAATATAGTTATATATAATGATGTATCACAAAAATAATGTATTCTCTCTTGATGAAAGGATCTAAGGAAATTATTGAGAAATGATAGGTTAGTGATTGGAATTATTAACAATGAATGGTTATGAAACAATGCAATAAAATAGTAACTTGATTATAATGTTAATACTTGGTTCATGTTAATGAAATACCTAGGATAATGCCTACCTTAATGAATATTAATCTCTTACCTAAATTATTAGAGAAAAGTGATATAAAGGATAGTAGATGTTGATGAAATCAATATGAATTTATGGAATGAGTTGATAAAAAGAATAATGATGTTGGATGATTAACCTATGTTTAATAAAAGAAATAAGTTAGAGACATTTAACTTGGTGCATTAAAATGAATGTAGATCTTTTAAGCTCATGATTCTGTGAATATCTTATGCATGTAAATGGTTTATATGATGTTGCTTAGGTAGCGACGTTAGGGAACCCGGGAGGACTTAAGTTGTATAAATCTTACATTCAAGTAGTAGAAAATTATTTCTTCTTTTAGAAATATGAAGTGTAATGATGAATATTATTCTAGTTAAAATAAATAAATTAATTAAAAAAAAAATTCACTACTTTCATTTTATAGAGGTTTTATGTCTTGTCCTCTTGGGTTGCCTGGCGGGGCGTTACACTGAGCATATGACTAATTTTTTAGAACAACAAGTTGATAATGAAGAAGGAATGACTACAGATAGGAAAATCGGTGAAGATCCTAAGCTTAAGGTGGTTTATCTTTCTAGCATGCAAAAGGAGGGATCTTTCAGATTATGTGGGCTCTTAGGAGGGCAACGTATCATTTCCTTATTGGATACAGGGGCTACACATAATTTTATTGATTTAGAGTTAGTATCCTGGAGAGGTTTGCAGACTGAAGATTTTGATGGAATTAGTGTCAAGGTTGTTGATGGTTACACTCTTAAATGTGATAAAATGATTTCAGATTTTCCCCTCAGGTTAAATAATTATGACTTTAAATCTAATTTTTATGTGGTTGATATGGGTGGGACAAAATTGGTTCTGGGCATGAGTTGGTTGCATTCCATTGAGGTGTTTTACCTCAGCCTTAAGGATATGGAAATGAGTTTTGAAGTGGATAGAAAGAAGCATATTCTGAAAGCCATCAAAGAAGAGAACTTGAAGACAATCACATTCAGACATATGCAACATCTTATTAATCATGATGTAGTGGAATGGGCAGCAGAGTGTAGGATGTTACCCACTTTTGAGGGGGCTGAGAAACCAATCTATCAACCTGATATACAGGAACTTCGGGTTAAACACTCCAAAGTGTTTAGTGATTTACCACATGACAGACCACCTCACAGAGGCATAGAACATATTATTGAGTTAGAGGAGGGTACTAAACCCATTATGATCATTCCCTACTGGCATCCCAAGCGGCTGAAAGGTGAGATCGAGAAGACTATTGAGGAGTTGCTCTCTATGGGTCACATCAAGCCTAGTAAGTCCCCTTTTGTTTCATCAGTAGTTTTGGTGAAGAAGAAGGATGGCACCATGAGGATGTGTATTGATTATAGAATGTTGAATTGTAAAACAATTAAGAACAGGTATCCTATTCCTTGCATTGATGAGCTGATTGTTCAGTTGCATGGAGCTGCCTTCTTTTCTAAGAAAGATTTAAGATCTGGTTACCATTAGATTCAGGTTCGAGAGGAGGATATAGAGAAGACAACCTTCAGATGTCATTATGGATACTTCAAATTTTTGGTCATGCCTTTTGGGTTAACCAATGCTCTAGCAACATTTTAGTCTACCATGAATAGGGTCTTCCATAGGCAACTGAGAAAGTTTATGTTGGTTTTTTTTTATGATATCTTAGTTTATAGTAGGACGTGGGAGGAGCACTTGATGCATTTGGACACTGTACTGGGTATTTTGGTTGAGGCTTCCTTGTTTGCTAAGGATTCTAAGTGTGCCTTAGGCATGTCTGGGTTACTGTATTTGGGGTATGTTATTAGCGCAGAGGGAGTTTGTATGGATCTAGATAAGGTTCGTGCATCATTGATTGGCCAGTTCTAAAGAGTTTGACTTAGCTTAGAGGGTTTATTGGTTTGTGTGCCTTTTACCACATATTTGTTGTAGTTTTTCCTGACATGCAGCTCCCCTTACTGATCTGACTCGTAAGGGTGCTTTCCAATGGACTCCTTAGGCATAGAAGTGTTTTGAGAAATTCAAATTGATTATGACTTCTTGCTTGGTGTTGGCTATGCCTGATTTCTCTAGACCTTTTGATTTGCACTGTGATGCATCAAGTGAGGGCATTGGTGTCATTCTTTCACATGACCATCATCCTATTGTGTATGAGAGCAAGAAACTCAAGGATCTTGAGAAGTCTTTTAGTGTTTATGATAAGGAGATGTTAGCCATCATGCATGCTTTGGCTAAATTCAGATAGTACTTGGTTGGCAACAAATTCTACATTAAAATTGATCATGATAGTCTGAAATATTTCCTAGGGTAGCCTGATTTGAATGAGTGGAAATAGAAATGGGTCAGCAAGCTTCAGTCATATGATTTTGATCACTTATATCAAGGGGATGCAGAACGTTGTTGTTGATGCTCTCTCTAGGAGACCACATTTGTGTGTTTTGACAGAGGTTTCTAAGGATTGGAAACATCTGATTGTCACTGAGTATGTGAAGGATCAGTGGGCCACTGACTTTCTTGATGGGACTATCTAGGATGACAGGTATGCTCTCGTGAATGAGTTGATCATTTACAAGGGGAGGGTTTGGTTGGTGGCTGGTTCGAGTGTTTTACAATTGGTGCTAAGAGCTTTTCATGATTCCCCCTTAGATGGACATCCGGGTTTCTTTAAAACCTACAGGTAGGTGCATGAACATTTCACATGGAGGGGTCTCAAACATGATGTTCAGAGTTATGTCAGAGAATGTTCCGTTTGTCAGCAAAACAAACAGGAACATACATATCCAACAGGTTTATTTCAGCCACTACCTATCCCTGACTGGAAATGGGAGTGCATTTCTATGGATTTTATTGTGGGCCTACCTAAGGTCCAAGGTAGAGACTGTATTTATGTGGTAGTGCATCACCTTACCAAATTTTCTCACTTCTTTCTGATCACTACTACCTTTTCAGTGGTACAGGTGGCAGAATTGTTTTTCAGGGAGGATTTTCGGTTACATGGGTTACCGTGGAGTATTGTGAGTGACTGGGATAGCCATTTCATGAGTCACTTTTGGCAGGAGTTGTTTAGGTTATGTGATACAAAACTAACTCCCAGTACTAGAGCAGGCTGGGTGAACCCACAATAGTGGGTGACACTTTTTTGCCTGAACGAACACTGAACTGTACATTTTGAAAAAAACTTTTAGATTCAGATGCATATTATCGTTAAACCGTTTGAAATCAGAAGATGAAGTAAATTAGAGTCTTTTAGAATTTTGTGTCTAGACTCTAAATATATTTTTTATTTTTATTTTTAAATTTATTTGAATGGTTTTTTCTTTCTCCCATAAAAACTGGTATGTTGCTGAAAACGTCATTTTAAAAGAGTTACATTGTTTTCATAGAGCATAACTTTTTTTTAAAAATAGATATCAATGTGATTCTTTCAAATTTAGTTTTTTAACATCCATGTGGAGGGCATGTAGTTGGTTTTATGACATTATCATGATTACTGCATATTTTATTAATGTTTGAAGTTGACTAAATCGTAATGTTTACATACCTTGACTACATAGCTTATAACTTGTCATGTATTTGTCTAATTTCATTTTTATTTATTTTGATAGAAAGAGAACTTCAATACCTAGGGCATAGATATTTTTTGGAATTTTTTTTTCTCTCATTTACTATTTTTCCATAAGTGTCAAACATAGAGGTAGACATACAGTGAAATATCTATATTTAGCAAAACTAAAAATACAATGCCATAATAAACTTAATATATATTAACATTATAATCATTGGAAACATTTTTCTTAGTAGTAACTTACTACATAGATAGGTTTTTCAAATGGATTCATTTGATTTGCCAAAATATAAAGTCAAAGTGATTTTTTGTCAGCATTTTAATAGGTGAGAAGGAGACTCCATTGTAGGTATGAATGAGGAGTATAGATGTTATATCAAATTTTTTTTAATCTAAGAGACTTTGAGCTAACCATTTGTAATTAATTCCTTCAAATGTAACCTCTCAAGGCTTAAATCATCATATTTTAATAAAAATGTGTTATTTCTACAAAAATCAGCATCTCTAAAAAAGTGTAACCCACTATTATGGGGTTACAAAGCTATCACCCGTACACTGATGGTTAGACTGAGATTGTTAATAAATGGGTGGAGGGCTATCTACGTAACTATGTTTCTACTCAACAAAGAGCTTGGGTGAAGTGGATTTATTTATGTGAGTACTGCTATAATTCAACTCATCATATGTCTATCTGTATGACTCCTTTTCAAGCTTTGTATGGATATGATCCTCCCAGTTTTCTTGATTTGATGCTCAGCAATAACAGAGTACCTAGTGCAAGGGATTTGTTACAGGATAGTCAGGGTGTTTTAGGCACTTTGCGGGATAATATACAGAGAGCACAGAATTAGTAGAAGCAGTATGCTGATAAGAGGAGAGTGGCCCATTCCTTTGAGGTTGGGGACATGGTGTATTTGATGTTGCAGCCATACAAGCAGTTGTCCATTTGAAGAAGTGGGGCTGAAAAGCTTAAACCATGGTATTATGCTCCCTTTTGTGGGGTTTGGCGAGTTGGTGAGGTTGCTTATGAGTTGGATTTGCCTACTGATAGTAAGGTGCACAATGTTTTTCATGTGTCCCGTCTGAAGAAAGCATTGGGAAGGCATGTTATTCCTTCGTCTATTCTACCACCATTGGATGATGAGGGGAAGTTGGAATTAGTTCCTGAAGCCATTTTGGATACTAGGAAGAGACATTTGTGTAGATGAGTTATTTGAGAGTTTTTGGTTAAGTAGCATGGTCTTCCGAATGAGGATGCTACTTGGGAGTCAGAGGATATTTTACAGCATCCTAGTTTGTGATTGCTTGAGGACAAGCAATCTTGAGGAGGGAGGACTGTAATGTCCCCAATTTAGCAGGTACCTATGCTTTTTATTGTTAGTTCATCAATGCGGTCCCTGTGAGCTAATGGTTTGATTAGGAGATCTTTGTGTCACTTACTATTTTTAGTAAGTCAGTTATACCCGGTTTCTATTTCGGGTAAGGCAGTTGGGCATTGGTTTTAGTCTACATTCTTCTCTGGAGTTCATTCTTGAGTTGCCAATTACCACCTTCTTCATGTTTTATGGAATGAAGCTTGGCTTATTTCAATATGTTACTTTAAGTGTTTTAATCTGAAAGTGTGTACTTGACGATTGATAACACTTAAGTGAAAGGTGTGTTTATGAAGCTGAATGGTGGTGTGTTGAGTAAGATTTGATGCCTCTTATTAAAAAGCCAAGCATTGCAATTTTTCATTATGCTTATGATTATCAAAATTGGAGATTGATGGAGAAGTTTCTGAAATATTTGAGGAAGTGAGGGTTTGGAGATAGCTTTGGAGAAATGACATTTCTCCCAAAAATTCACTTTGAGATGGATTGATTGCCATCAAACTATGAGAAGAATGCCAATGTTTTAAAGATTGCAGCCTAGTATTATTAATTCTAGGCTGTATGAATTCCTACAGAGCCGTATGGGTTTGATAGTGTTGTGCGCACACCTGTTGTGTGCTGTGGGAGATAATTTGTTGTTGCCTGGGTCTCACACCAATTACAAGGTATCCGCATATCCAAGGCGGCTTTACCAAATAGCAGCCACATTCAAGAAGAGATCGTGTGAGGGATTCAAGTTGGAGTTTTTTGTCATTTGCTTCCAGCGTATTAAAAACAGGTGTTGTTTAGTTATATTACAATTTATGCAATAATTAAAATCTGCAAGTGTGAATGTTATTTGATTCGGAAGTTAATTTAGCAAATTTATTCAATATGATGAATCAAGTTGAATTCAGTGATTAGAGGAATTTGTATTTGCAAAAGGCTTAAGAATTTCAGAATTGTCAGTTTCCTGTGGAAATTATCATAGTAAAAGTAAGAACCACAAAGGTTCTTTACAAAAAACTACCTAAGTTAATATATCATCAAGAATAAAAACAAACTAGTAAAAAATAAATAGAATTATAGAGAAGGTGAAATATATTCCACTTTCTCGCAATTAAAAATAGCTTCTTAATCTATATGAACATCACTCATTAAAAAACTACAACATCATAATATAGTTTATCATTAAAATTTAAAATTTTAAAATTTTAAAATAATTACTTTCATTAAAAATTTATTATAATTAACTATATACTTTTTCTAAAATTAAATAATAATATTAACAAAATTAACATATTTTATGCATTTTAAAATAGTTTAATTATCTCCTTTAGCTCTTTTATAAAAAATAAAAATTAAATACAATAAAAATATAATTAATTATTAATATAATTATATTTATTATTTATTAATATTATCTTTAAAAATGAGTAAAAACTAATAGATAGAAAATAAATTTAAAACAGAGAAACTATAGTGATTAGAAGTGTAAAAAGTTTGAGCTTCACAAATTCTTTTAAATGAAAGTCTGCTTATTTATCACCTTACCAAATTTTCTCACTTCTTTCTGATCACTACTACCTTTTCAGTGGTATAGGTGGCAGAATTGTTTTTTAGGGATATTTTTCAGTTACATGGGTTACCGCAGAGTATTGTGAGTGACCGGGATAGCCATTTCATGAGTCAGTTTTGGCAGGAGTTATCTAGGTTATGTGGTACAAAACTAACTCCCAGTACTAGAGCAGGAGCAGGTGAACCCACAATAGTGGGTTACACTTTAAATTGCTTGAACGAACACTGAATTGTACATTTTGAAAAAAACTTTTAGATTCAGATGCATATTATCATTAAACCGTTTGAAATCAGAAGATAAAGTAAATTAGAGTCTTTTAGAATTTTGTGTCTAGATTCTAAATATATTTTTTATTTTTATTTTTTAATTTATTTGAATGGTTTTTTCTTTCTCCCATAAAAACTGGTATGTTGCTAAAAACGTCATTTTAAAAGAGTTACATTGTTTTCATAGAGCATAATTTTTTTTTAAAAATAGATATCAATGTGATTCTTTCGAATTTAGTTTTTTAACATCCATACGGAGGGCATGCAATTGGTTTTATGACATTATCATGATTACTTCATATTTTATTAATGTTTGAAGTTGACTAAACCGTAATGTTTACATACCTTGACTACATAGCTTATAACTTGTCATGTATTTGTCTAATTTCATTTTTATTTATTTTGATAGAAAGAGAACTTCAATACCTAGGGCATAGATATTTTTTAGAATTTTTTTCTCTCATTTACTATTTTTCCATAAGCGTCAAACATAGAGGTAGACATACGGTGAAATATCTATATTTAGTAAAACTAAAAATACAAAGTCACAACTTCTTGTCCATCCCCAACACCAAGGCATTGTATTTTTATCTCCTAAGTCCCCATCTTCCAAGAGAGGTACACCACCATAAAAAGAAAGACCAAAGTCTCAGGATGCAATAAAGTAGGAATCAAAAGGGGGAGTGAAAACAATCAGAACAATAATGAGATAAAATTGGAGTGGCAATCATTAGAGTCATAAGAATTCCCTATAGCATCGAGAGCCTCTATCTCTCCTTCAATCATAGTAGAGTCAGGTTTGAAAAATCCATTACAGTCCCCAATCTCAAGCCCTACCAAGCCCCTGTTAATGGTAGGAGAGGTCCTCTTATCTGTGTTGCACCTCCCTAGGAAGAGAGGGGTCAAACTTGGTTGTTTACTCAATTATTCTCCCATAATTTCTGGGTCTATATCATGCCCCACTACCTTGAGGGAGATGGATTCCCTCTTCTTCCTTAGATAAAAATTCCTCATGTGATTTTCCACAACCAATTGCTATGCATTCAACACTTTATGTTTAGGTGGACCACCTGTAGTGGAAGAGTGAGAGGGATGAGGATTAACCCCGTGTGATGCAACATTTTCTCAATTAGAAGAGCACCTTAATGCCTCCTTCAACTCTCTGATTTTATCAACCAATAATTGTTTATGTTGTATCCATTGGGATGGGTTTTGGCATAAGAAGATTTTTGGGGGGCTTGTGTGCACCAGATTCTAGGTTGATGGCAAAGTTAGGTTGAGTGGCTAGTAAAGAAGATTGTGATTTTCCACTAGGGTTTCCATCCCTATTGTTAAAATCTCTAGGTTTAACAGAGATATTCTTATTCTTTATCATGGGGTAGTTCCTCCTTCGACACCTTGTGGAAAATAAAACAAACATTTAACCCCCCAAGGAATTTTATTGGGCAACAAATAGATTTAGATTCTATATCAATTACTAAAGTCTTCAAGATGTCAATCCCAAGATTAACAACCATGAGAAGCCTCGCATCCATATGAGGTAGCAAAGAGTTTGAGTCTTCCATTTTGATAACCCTACCTATCCAGTTTTCATAGTTTTGGCCTACGCGTTCCAAAGATATGGAGGAACATTTTTTTATCATGAACCATCTAGGTCATGATAGAGCCAAAACTTCCTCTTTATTGGCATCTACCAACTAGGATAGAGCCCTAAAAATATAGGAAGCAATGTTCCAAAATTGTCTCCTCAAAACTTCTTTTTGACTAAGTAGAGTTTTGAGAATTTTTTTAAAAAAACCCTTTTGCAACATTTTGCAATAGGTATAATGAAACCCTAATAGTGTAGACCACACATTTAACATCCAGTCATTTATATATTTATGAGAAGGAACGTTAGAGACATCTTGAGCTGCAAGAAAAATAGCTACATTTTTTAACCTATATATTTCATGATATCAATTACCTTGGACATTTGAATATTAGGTTTGACAACCAGAGAAGTGACATGGGAGCCCTTACCTCTTCCTCTTCCATCTCTATCTAAGAGCACAAATTATTGTTTAGTGTCAAGTTTGAACCTTGCATTAATAGGGATATGAGACTCTCTAGTGACCGTCACTTTGAAACACTTTTTTCCTGCCTCTCCACTGGTGGATCGATCCATACCATAGATAATAGCTCCATTAGGTCCATCTCCCATCAACAATAAATCCCAAGCCTCTGCACAAAATTGAGGTTGGCCTCTCTGCATCTGGTTGAAAGACTATTCGCACATTTGAGGCCACCTCAATCAACGTGGGAAAAATTGCAGAGCCCTTGCCAAATTAAATCATCTCATCTTTCAAAAGATGGTAATATTTAACAATTTTTATAATTGCAATACAATACAAAAGGTTATAAGTTCAGTATTATGTATTTTTATTGATTATTTTTTTTGTGATTTTCAATTGTTATGATCATCTAAAGCTTTTTCATTGATGAAGCTCGAGAACTCTAGTATAAGCTATACATGTTTGGAATAGGTATTGATTGATGTTCAACAATCTTGTATTTTTCATATACATTTCAATTCAGTTTTCTTTATTTCTATGGCGGTTGCATGTAGCATGTGTATCCATTACAAATACATGTTTAGTAAACTTTTAGACCTAGTTATTAATATTTTAATATCTTTAATCTCACAATTGATGATTATTATATGATTTTAAAAGACTGAAATTAGATCTTTGTGAGTGTTCTATTATAATCCATAATTAATAAAATGAGTGTTTCCTAGTTCTCCTATACATGTTAGGGATCCACTACTACCCTTGGTGAAGTATTGATACAAGCCATGCAAAAAAAATTCATCTTCCAATCCAAACCTCACCTTCATCCCATTAGAGACACCTTTTATTTTATTGTACACTCCCTTAAAAGGAGAAAGGGAAATGGAAGATGTCCCATCACAAATAGTTCATAAATGCAATGTGCATATATATATATATAACAAATTTGTGCGTCACTATTAAGACAAACCACTATTCAAGAAATTAAGAAATTTTCTTAGCATCAAATGGTAATTGTGACTATATATACATTTCATAATACATAGTCATACATCATGATGTCAATATAAAACATCATTGATAACAATACAAAACATCATGAATAAGCACAACACATAGACAATGGAGTATTAAACATTTTCATAATATTTTTATTTCACGGTTCATTATAAGAGTAAATTCATAAACTTACACCAAACTTGGTAAATAAGTTATTAAGAAATATTTATAGAACCTCTAGCATATTTTTTTAATATAGATGATTTGGTAGTCTTGGTGTGGGAATTGCATGCAATTCTAGAGTCTTCTTTAGTACTATTCCAAAGGTGTCACTCATGTCTATTTTCTCATGATTCATCCCTATTGGAAGGGTCCAATTAAATGAATGGATTAAGGAAGCAATAGTAAAATGAACCATTTGATGAGCCAAAGGTAGTCCTAAGCATATTCTCCTTCCAGCTCCGAACGGTATCAACTCAAAATCTTGTCCCTTATACATCATCTTACCATTCTCACTTTTGAAAAACCTCTCTGGGATAAATTTTGAAGGCTCCTTCCAAATTTTAGGATCTCTTCCAATTGCCCATACATTCGCAATCACCATAGTGTGCTTGGGTATCATATACCCTGCCACCTCACATGAGTTATCTGCTCTATGAGGCAATGACAAAGGAAGTGCTGGGTGGAGTCGAAAAACTTCTTTCACTATAGCATGGAGATAGGGTAGATGATCTATGTCAGATTCTTCCACTCTTCGATTGAGACCAATTATCTCTTCTAATTCTTTTTGTGCTTGTTTCATTACATGCGGATTGGCAATAAGTTCTACCATAGCCCATTCTATTGTTGTTGTAGTAGTGTCGCTGCCAGCAGTCAAAAGTTCCTAAATAATCACAGGCAAACGACTCATCAATAACATAAATCTATGTTTTCAAATTGAACATACGAGTTGAAATAGTTATTGAATACCGATCAATACTACTAAACATAGTATCATTTTCTTATTTTTTGATGAATAATTCAACTTTATTAACATAGAAATAAAATACAACTATTCACAAAAAGAAGACAAGGGACATAGAGTCACCCCACAAGAGCCCAACGGAGCCTAAAGCCCGAAAACTACGAAGCAAAACAAAAAGAAACTAAAAACTGTTAAACTACTAGAGCTGTGAGGAAGTTCTTGATCATCCTTTTTCCCACAGCTATAAAAATAAAAGACTTATATGACATATGATTTAACTACATAACAGACTTAGAGATAGACTTAATCATGATGATGGATCGGAAACTTCATGTAGGAAAAGTCTATAAAAACTGAAAAATGAAATTTTTTATGTCACTAACCATAATTAAAGCCCTGATATTCTTGAGTGTGAAAACATGGGGAGTGGAATCGAGGAGAATATTCAGAAAGTCCTTTTCCTTGTGAAGATTAACGCCTTTCCTCCTCGCTGCCAGCCGATCTTGTATGAATACATCTAAATACTTATGTAGTCGCTTATGACAGACGGCTAAACGACGGCTCAGCCCCTGAAGGTCCAGAAACCTCAGAAACGGATAAAAGTCTGCCATGTTGGGTTTTCCGGCCAACTTCACCGCATCACTAAAAGTGTTCCCCAATTCTACAGACTCTGGATTGTTGGGATCGAACAAATTCTTACTAAAGATGACATTGCTCATGAGATTGAGACCCTCGTAGTACACCAGATGTGCAATGTTCAAACTCTTCCCCCTCTTCTCAAAAACCATTCGCATTGTCTCAGAGACTTGCTCTGTTCTGAGATATTGCAGGGCTTGGAGTCTGGTGGGAGTGAAGAGCTCTGTTGTGGCAATTCGCCTCAATTTCCGCCAGTAATCTCCATACTGAGCAAACACTATTGAAGATTCGTGGTGGGAAAGAGCCTTTCCTGCCTCAATCACAGTCCGCCCTGCAAAATTCCGGTCGTGGGTTTTGAAGACCTCCTTCGCCATTTCAGAGGATGAAATCACAACTGCAGTTTTCATGCCGAGAGAGAGAGTCATGAGAGGGCCGTATTTCTGAGAAAGAGCCCACATGGATTCATTGGGTTTTTCGCCCAGCTGGAGAAGGTTTCCCACAATGGGCCAACCAGGAGGTCCAGGGGGAAGATTTGCTCTGCTCTTCTTCATTCTTTTCCGCACCAAATCTAATAAGAAATACGCCATCACACTGCTTAGCAGCACAGAAAGCCATTGTTCTTCCATTGAATGGATTTCTGATCTGAGTGGGAAGCAGTGATTTCGTTTCCTAAGATGGATTCGTATATATAAAAAAATTTAGTATCTTTCACCTAAAGATACCAAGCATAGAATTTGAGTTGGCAGTTTACATATTCTAACAACTTATTTGACAAAGTCAGCACATGTGTTTAAGTTCTGAGTTTATATAAAATGTTTATATCATCCATCTGACAACTAACATTATTACATATAAAAGAGTCACATACTCAAACAACTTACTTGTTTGACAAAGTCAAGGAAGGCCATATAACATATAAAATGTCCACCGAATAATTCACGTTTTAGTTTTCTCATTTAGTATGAAATATCTTCACGTTGGACGTGTTTATTTAATTATTATTGGTAATATCAAGAAGGGATTCGCATGCATCACCATTTCTTTAATGCCGAATCTACTCTTTTCACATGCAATACCTCCAAAATTAAAAATCATAGCAGTTATTATTATTATTATTAGTCCCAGACTTATGTTTTCAATTGATTTTTTTACTATTACTTTGTCTTAAAATAGTGCCTGTGCAAAATATTAATATTAAACATGGTTTTCAATATTTGAAGTGTCTTGTTTTTTATTTTAAATTTTTTAAAAAGTTTTTTTTTTTTATTGGCTACTCTTATTTTAAATTTAGTTCATAGAATGTGACAAAAATGTCCACATCCCTCGTGGAATCCACTTTTGTATCATATTCTCAAATCCACTTTTGGAATCTTTTTTACATTTTTTTTTCCATCCTTTCATGTCTTTTTTTAAAGCTTTGACAGGATGGGTGGGGGAGATCTATAAAACCATAAAATGTGCAATTTAATGGCTGAAAGCCAAACCATCCATTGGATGGATTTCAGGAATCTGTCAAGAGATGTCATATAAGAATCGTTTTCCAAAAATTATTTGGTTGATACCAAGCACATCGGTCATGAAATGTTAGAATAAGGTCATCCCTGGCAAGAAGCACATATTCGGTAATGGTCATTCTCATTTTGTATGTATATAAAACTAGTAATAGCCTGTCCATTGGAACTGTTATAAAAGAATATAAATCGATGCAGTCTAAAAGACTGTCTTTTAGGCACGTATTACTGCTAGGCGTTGACATTTTATTTACCTTTTTTATAATAGGTATTGGATATAGAAATTGATATTGGTGTTTATCTAGGTATTGAAAAATAGATACTGGTATAGAAATTGATATTGATGTTTATCTATTTTTCAATAGATATTGATATAGAAATCTTTAATCAGATATTGATATAGAAATTGATATTGATGTTTATCTATTTTTCAATAGATATTGATATAGAAATCTTTAACTAATAGAGGGGTTTATTTGTTTGTTGGAATTAAATTGGATTTGAGATTGTCAAATTCCGGGATTGACATTTTTTATTTCTGTGTTCAAAACATTAAAGTGGAATAGGGACTTGTTAATTCCCATTTACCTCCAAAATCAGCATTTGAATCTTCCATCTAAATAGATGGAATTGGAAAACCAATTTCAATTCCATTTAAATGGGAATTGGGGGTAAAACAAAATTTATAACATTTTGAAATCCATATGCAAACAACGTTTTACATCTTCTCATTATGAATTCCAAGTGAACCAAAATGTTCCAGCCATATTCCAAAAACCATTTTCCAGATTTAAAACTTCCAGAATTGTGACAATTCCAGCGTTATTTAATTCTAGCAACCAAATAGATCCTAGTAGTATTAGTTTTTTTTATAGCTATTGACATACAAATTTATAAATTGATACATGTATTTATTATTGTTTTAAATAGGTATTGATTTAATAATTGATAAATTGATGGCCATATATTTAATATTTTTTTAATTGTAATGTTATAAAAATGATATTAGTATTGAATTAATTTTCAATCGTAATATTCTGATTAAGTCAATTGGGAGAGAGCTTGAATTCAAACATCAAGTTAGAAGGTGAAATGAAAAGGGAGGAGCTTACAAGTAGTGAGACCACCAAAACCAGTAAAGAGAAATCCCTTTATTGAAAACAATGCTTTTGAACTAAGCAATAACTAATGAGAACAAGGGTGTCGAACCCCATAAAATTTACATACTCTAAACATAGGGGTTTGTGAAAGAACCCCAAACCATCGTCCAAATAGAAACCCTTGCATTGGAAACTAAAAAATTAACAACGGGTTTTGAAAGACCTCCTGTAACCTTTTATCAGTAGGACCATCTTGAATAGATACAATCTCAGACAAGGAAAGAGGCCACAAAGACCTCAAAAACAACTATGTTTAGAAGGCACCCATAAACCCATTGATCACAAGAGCACAAAGAACTCCAAAGAAAGTAGAACAAGGGTGCCTCAAGTCAAAAAGAATCATCAGGGTTTGGAAGGCATCTAAAACCTTTTACAAGAGAATGGACACTATGAACAAGCAAGTTCGTAGGAATGAAGAGCGGTAGCAAAGTGCCCAGAAAAATCTGGTAAAGATTACCATCAACCATTGTAACAAGGACCGCCTTAATAAGCCCATTGTTAGAAGACCAAAATATGAGTTTTAACAAGGTTCCAATCACCTTCTTGTATAAACTTGCAATATCTTCCCAAGAGAAAGACCCCTCCTCACTAGAATTACTTTTCTCCACTTCAATAGAGAAGGATCCCACCTCAATAGGAATTTTTGAGGAAGAGAAAATAACACAAAGAAAATAGCCACAAACTAACCCCACTTTCAAGAAATCAAGAACAAGAGGAGACCACTCCATCCCAATAGACATGGGATCCAATAAAATTTTAAGAAGAGAATAAGAAACTCTCCTCATTGAAAACCTAAAGCATATTAAAGCCTGAGAATAAAAATACCTCCAATAACTAGCCCCAACTAGCTAGAGGCCAAAAGCTCAAACCTAAGAAGTTCCAAAAAACTCCTACCTTGAAAGCAACTCTACAATAGAACAACTAGGACAAGGAGCATAGTCCAAGAAAGACAAATAAAGAGGGAAAGGAAACTTCATACTAGCACCAAAGGACTAAAGAGCACCAAGTACATGTCTAACATTTTGAGTTGAAGTAGAACCATGCTCAAAGCCAGTTAGGATCACAACCAGTGCATTTAAAAAAAACACCATGCACTAAGAGAGGAAGTAGAAGATAAAAGGGGGTAATAGAGCACATAAAAACATTCTAGCCCACCACAATAGAAACTATGGCCTAAAACAGATTGACCAAACAAAAAGACTTCATCTCCTAAAGCCACAAAACATATGCACGACCAAGAAGTCAGAGAAAAGTGAAGCCACAAAAGAACCAACCTAGATCTAGAAAAATCTTCAAGGAATAGCTTGCAAAGACACAAAGAGATGCCAGATTAGGCCTCCAACCTTTCCCTCAGCCCCAACCAATGCAAGACGAGGGAAGTTATGGACTATCCCTTCAACCCATAGGAAAAAGAGACCTAGAAGAGCCACCAATCCACCTATATAAAAAATGAAACCAAACATATGAGTAACCTAGGAAAACTTAGAGCCAAAAGCAATGAAAATAACAAAATATGCTAAGCAGAAACACCAAAAACCCTTAATCTAGCACTGCTTCTACTAGAAAACACAAAAAAATCTAGTTGCCCATTGAGAGCCTTCTTCATCGAAGGAAAGAAGAAGACCAACCAATAGCTTTGTAATAGAAGCATGAACAAAAAGGGAAGAACCAATGGCTGGAGAAGTAGCCTCCAACACAAGATACTCAACCAACCCATGATGTTCTATCGCAAAATAAGGACATAAGAAGTAGACCCCAAAAGGAACAACTTGTAGCACATCTCTTACACAAGAAGACCCACAATTCTCTCCTTTCAACATAGGGAAAGGCAACCAGATCATAGAGGGTTTTGCAAAAGAAATGCCAACAACCCTTTGGGAAAACCAAGCTTCACTATCGACTCTCTCTTCCCCTGCCATGCCATTAGAAACTCTAGCACCACCCTCCCTGGGGTCCTCTTCATGGTCAATACCATTTGAAAAGAGTGGATCATATTTTTTTAATTATAATATGTTAGAGTAAAGAATTAATTTAATTACATTGATTAAATTAACTTTACTACCTCTTAAGATTTCCCTTTATGCACTTGCATTAGTCATTTAATAATTAAATCTAATTATTAAATGCCTATTTACCTATTAGGGTTTCCCATTAGGTTTTTTGATCTCCTTCTATAAGGATTGATCCATTGTATATTTGAATTCATTCTTTTGGCTGATTATAAAAACTTTCATATTGTTAGAGAAAAACCCTTGTTTGTTTCCTATAGATTTCTTCCTTGTGACAGGTTTTTGCATGCAAGTTTCTTGGGCTTAATATATTTGGTTTTCATCAAATCTTACATGGTATCAGAGCTGGATCTACTATAGCTTGTTCATGTTTGAAGAAAAAAAAGAGAAAGGGTTTGACAAAAGAAATTTGAGATTTTTCGGCTAATTTGAGAGGTTTTGGTTATAGTTTTCATAACTGGTATTCTTTGCAGGACGTTAAATTTTTAGCACTTTTTATAGGTGCATGCATGTAAAAGGGCATTTTTTTGGGTGCCCTTCCCGGCACCATTTATAGTGGTGTCCTTCCCGGTGTCATTTACAAGACATGTACCTTATTCCTCTGACCATCATGCATGAGCCAACGTCTGCGTTCACAGATCTGAAAAGGTAAAACTTCAAACCCTTGTGGGTACTGTACTTTGACTTGCAAGCTTTTTTACCTGTGATTTCTATCCAGATCTATGGATATTTTCATCAAAAAAATTCAAAGGTACACATGATACTCATTTGAATCTTTTTTTCTCTCTCATTGTAAGTGTTACCCAAATTTCTCTATGCATTCAAATTTGGCTGAAAACCATACCCAGGCCTCTATTTTTACCATGTCTACCATCCCTAAAATTTTCACAAATTTATTCCATGTTTTCTGGTCTCTGCAAATTATTTTACTCCCCGGTCTGCAGTTGGAAATATTCATAAACTAGCCATTGGTATTCAAATCCTAGAAAACCCTAAGCCTTGTTATATTTTTATGTTACCTTTTCGGCAACTTAAGTCGACACAATTTGCATGTGCGCAAAATAATCCCTAAGTCTGGCGGTTTAATTTTTCCTAAGTCTAGGCGCATAAATATTTTGTCTTGGGGTTAAGTGTCGATTTGATCTGATGGCCTTCGCCATTCTGCAAGCCAAAGACGTGTGTGTGTTACGATCGGAGATATAGCAAGAGCCATCGATCTTGTTTTTCTTCCTGCTCTATGATGTGTCAGTGGGACCAGTGCCACCTCAGCCTATTTGGCAGCTCCTGATTCGTCAATGATCTAGTGATTCGGCATGTGTCAGTGGGGCCGAGCCTCTTTCAATAGTCAGAAGCTCTGACATCAGCAGAGGATCAACGACTGGCGTGTGTTCTCATGGGTTTGTGTCAGGGCTCGCGATCTTACGATAGCCACCAATCTTGGTTTGTGTCAGAGCTTCCTCCAGTGGGTCCTTATGTGCTGACTTGCTTGAATTTGGTTGGTCTGCATGGCAATGACTAGATTTTTCATGGGTCCTTTGTCAGAGGGGTCTCAGGAGGTAAGGATCTAGCGGCTAGCGTAAAAGTGTAAGGAATGTTCTAGGGCTACGAGATCATGCGCCCGCCGTTAGATTGGTATCTCAGGCAGTGGGTCCAATGTCAAAAGGTTGCTACGTGTATCCAAGATGGCATAGTTTGATTGGTTGTTTGATGTGCAATGTGGCCGATGTCAGTGGGCCCGTGGGGTTAGAGGTTTCTAAAGAGGGTAAAGCACGTTCAGATCTCGCGACTGTCATTATATCAGAGGCTCAAAGTGCTCGATCATTGTCACAGCGGTATAGCGACAGGCGTCCGATGGTGTTCTCTAGAATGTGGGTCCAGTGACTTGTCAAAGATGCTAATTTTCTCATTTTTCATTGGTTGCTGACTTCCACGGTGGTGGTTGACTTGTCAAAAAGGGTTTTAAAGCTATTTTCGAGGGTGCATTGCGGCTGTTCATCTGCCGGGAAGCATTTTTCATCAATGGTGTTTTAAAATATATCTACTAGCCGTTAATATTTGAATTTGAATATCTCTGTGAGGGTTTTGCTAGGGTTTTATGTTCTTTCGGCCATGCACAACGTCGGTTAGCTCAGGAATTGATTTCTCAGAATGGTTGTGGTTGAGAGGGTGATGGAGGTGACCGTTGGTTGGCACTGTAGGGTACTGTGCCACATTTTCATGCCAGGAAGTGCTAGAAAGAGTTGGTGCCACCTTTTCAAACAGTACCTCTTCTAGGGGGATAGATCATATTGGAAGCCTTCATGGCTTAGTGCAGTTGCAGGTGGGTAGATGGGTCGAAGTTGTTGTGTTTGCAGGTGGACTTAGTCCAGGATCAACACACAAAGAAAAAGATCTGATCTGTTGGCTGGTGTTCTCAGAGATTTTCATGATGGGTCAGCAGTGTACCTTTAGGGTTTGATATTATTGTGGATCTGTAACCCTAGTTAGGTTAATTTTGACTCCTACCTGCATGCAGTGAGTATGTATATATTGTTTTAGAGCCTTTAGTGCTCAAGGGTTGGACAATTTATAGAAGAAATTCATACTTTCTTAAGGGCCATCTGTGGTATCATTTCTACCCTCTGGCTTATATAGTTGTATTTCTCCCATTGATGATTCAAATATTGCAGAGGTATTTTGTGACAATCCTTCATGTCCCTATGCTTCCTTCTTTGGATTATCTCTTATTGAATCAAAGTATATGCATGTTGTCAATGTTGTTTTAGGGTTCCTGATCCCTCTTATTTTTTGTAACTATGTGTGTTATTGTGTTTGATCTGATTTAGATGCTTTTGTGGGTATACTTCATCCCCTTACAGTCTTGTCTCAATCCTACACCGAGTTGTAGAAGTGAATGTCTGTTTGTAGGTCATAAGTTGTGCCTTATTCATAGGCCCTCTTATGAAATACTTATGCAAGCCTATTCAATAAGTTGTGACCTACTAGACCTAAAATTTTCATTTATTTCATTCCTATATACTGAGATCCAAACCCTAGTTTTGGTGCATCACCTAGTAGGTAGTTTGCTTTTCAAGTCATTTCCCTTACAAGCATTCCTTCTATCCCATTCCCTGAAAAGTTTTACTTTCATGTCTAAAAGAAAACTAGGGTGATTATCCAAGAGGAACCAGCCTAGAACCTGGAGGTTTCATCTCAGTTAGCAAAGGTCCCACAACCTAGAGATGATTCCCATGTTATACTGAGTTATCAAGACCAAGAGAGCTTAAGACAAAGGCGCAAACTTAGTGTATAACAGTAAGAAATCTTTTCCAACTTCTAGGGTTTGGTTTATTGAATTGTGGGGGTGTTTTATTTCTTGTTTTCTATAATTTACTTCAGTAAACTTGAAATTATATAAAAACAAAACCCCTTCTAAAAAAAATGGCCGAGACCTCTTCTTGTTTAGAACTTTTGACCCCTTATAACTATCACACATGGAAATCCCTAATGAAATGACTTCTCCAGTCAATGATGAACTAGAACTGATTGAATATCTAGATGAATTGAAAGAACAATGATTAGAGATCACCAAGTACTGAAATAATATGTAAGATGATTAAATCAATCAATATGTTGTCATTGATGTCAACTAGTCTTGACAGTACTTATCATGTTAGTTACAAACATCTGAACATCTATTGAAGGGAGAAAAGATGAAGAATAGAGATATCTACATGAGGAAAAGATGGATATGACAGAGAAGGATAAGGTAGACATTGGGTAACCTATTTGATGAGGCTATGATATTATATTGTTGACTTGAGCATGTTACATTAATCTATCTTGAAGAAAAGATTTGAATTTTAACAAGTCAATGTGGTTGGTAATTGAAGATTTCTATATACACTGAGCCAATGCAATGTATACCAAGTGACAGTATAAATTGAGCTAGTCTAACTAGTTATTGATGAACTACACCTGATTGAATATCTGAGATGAACTGAAGAACTATGATTAGAGATCACCGAGTACTGAAATGATATGTAAGATGATTAAATCAATCAATATGTTGTCATTGATGTCAACTAGTCTTGACAATACTTATCATGTTAAGTTACAAACATCTAAACATCTGTTGAAGAAGAAAAGATGAAGAACAAAGATATCTACATGAGGAAAAGATGAATATGACAAAGAAGGAAAAGGTAAACATTGGGTAGCTTATTTGATGAGGCTATGAATGTATATTGTTGAATTGAGCATTTTGCATTAATCTATCTTGAAGAAGAGATTCAAAATTGAACAAGTCAATGTGGTCGGTAATTGAAGAATTATATATACACAGAGCCAGTACAGTGTATACCGAGTGATAGTATTAACTGAGCTAGTCTAACTAGTTATCACTGACATATTTCTATATTAACCGAGTATGGATGAAAACATTAAATGCTAAGGTTAGCCAACAAAATATAATGAGATGGATATTGTTATGATTTCGAGGTTAAGGATGAAGTTTGTTATGAGATCCACAACTGACCAAATTTGAAGATGATCTAAAGGATGAGATTGAAATTTGTTATGAACACATCTACCGAGGAAGGTTTAAGTGAAAAAATGGATGAAAGAGATTAAGCAGCAAAATCTAATGGTTGATAAGAAAACAAAAAACTTGTCTATATAAGAGACATGAGTTTCATTGTTGAAACTATGCTGGAAGAAGGAAACTACAGAGAATTCACGTGAAGATTATTTCATGCATGCCTGATCAAACTGGTTATTGAAGAACCGAGCTGCAGATTTTTACCGAGCGTCAGAGAATCATTTACCGAGTGAAAGTAAGTTGAAATATTGAAGGAAGTGAATTGTCTAATGATCAGAGGATTATTTCTAAGGGATTAGCATAGATCTGAATATCTGCAATTGAGTTGTAATTGAATCAGATCATTACTATAGCAGTTTAACCATTGATTCAAAAAATCTCTTAACCGAGTGGACTTGACAGTCTTATGTTCTACCCTATGACATTCTATTGAATGTAAAGTGTTATCTTGTTGACCCCATAGGGAATGTTGGTCAAAAGTTAACAGTTAGTGTTAAATCCTCTAACAAGGTCACACTTAACAGTGTGTATTATAACCTTTAACAGGGTTGGCTCTTCACTGAGCTCACTTCAAAAGAGTGAAATATTTTGGGTTACCGGTCCCAAGTAGTTTTTCCCTTAACATGGTTTCCATGTTAAATCATTGTGTTATGTGTTACTTGTTATGATTTTTTTTCTATCATACATTACATACTACATAATTGATTTAGTCGGTAATCACATTTGGATATTTACTGGTAATTAGTAAAGTACATAGACAGATTGAAATTATATGTTATCGAGCTACATATTTTGGTTAAATTGTTTTGTGGAGTACATCTTTGTATTAGGGACTATAGGATAACTAATCTAACTAATTCACCCCCCCCCTCAGTTATTCTAACAATTGGTATCATAGCCAGGTTGGTTGCTTGGAAGAAAGTTTTAAGGACTTAAGCAGAAAGATCGCAAGATCTATAAGAGGAAAGTGTCGAAGCTAAACAAGGGCAACATTAATACATGGAAAAGCTGGATGAGACTTCACATATCTGGAATTGGAGATTATGTAATATCTTTAATGGAAAATGGCTACTTACAACCGAATGTTGGATCTTTAACTCTTGATCAACTGAAAGACTGACATGAACACAACATGACTATGATAGAGATTGTTTCTGCTCTATCTGATGTTGAATTTGAGGATGTCAAAGATTGCACTACAATGAAGCATATGTGGGATAAACTTTCTCTAGTTCATGGTGGTGATGTGAATGTGATGAGAGCCAGAGCTGAAAGCTTGAGAAGCCATTTTGATGACATAAAGATGAAGGAAGGAGAAAACATCACACAATACTCAAACCGAATCAAAGAGGTAGTCAATGCTATCTGAGGAGCTAGAGGAATTATTGATGAAGAAACTGTGATAAGTAAGATACAGAAAACCCTATTACATGTCTATGCAATCAAAATATCTACTATTCATGAAATGAGGTTTGCACCTAATATCACTCTTACTCTTGATAGTCTGATTGGAAAGTTAACAACTTTTGAGCTGAATAATTTTGATAATAGTGTTGTACCGAGTGTTGAATCTGCATTTATGTCAACTCTTAAGATTGGTAAATCTAGCAGTAAGCATAATATAAAGAATGAAAGTGATAGTAATACTGATGATGAGCTTGATGAACTTGAAGCACTAATGGCTTGAAGACTTCAAAAAGGTAAAGGAAGATATAAGGGAAAGTTACCTTTATCTTGTTTCAATTGTAAATAAGTTGGCCATATTGCTGCTAGGTGTCCTAATAGGAAAGAAGAAGATAAAGACCAAGCTAGTGATGAAAAATTTGGCAGAAGGAATAACAACTAGAATAATAGAAGAAACTGATAGTACAACATAGACAATCGAGATTATAGAGACAAAGGTAAGAAGGCATGTTACCATGTTGATGATGATGATGACACAAACACTGACACAGATGATGATATTGAGGTAGTATTCATTGCAATGAAAGATGATTCAGAAGAAGAGGAAAGGTATGTAGAAACAACACTTATCTCTAAAGTTAGTAAGAATGATACTTGGATCATAGATAGTGGTTATACACATCACATGACTGGTGATGAAGATAAGTTTTAACATCTTGAGCATTATAATGGAGGATCAACAAAAATGGGAAATGATACACCATGTATGGTAAAAGGAAAAGGATCAATATTGTTGAAAGATAGAATTAGATGTGATAATGCATACTGGGTATAAGGACTTAACTACAATTTGCTGAGTGTTTCACAACTGAATAACTCAGGTCACTGAGTTGCATTTGAGAGCAAGAAGGTGAAAATCTATGATGAGAATGGAACACTTGTTGGCACTGGAGGAAAATCGAAAGGTAATTTGTTTTATCTTAACAATGCTGAGACTTCTTGTTTATAAGATGCATGGTTATGGCATAAGAGGTTATATCATGTATATTTTGACAACATGATTAAGATCAGTAGAAAGAGAAAAGTTAGGGGATTTCCTAAACTTGCAAAACTTGATCATGTTATGTGCCATCAATGTCATAAAGGAAAGATGACCAAATCTAGTTTCAAAAGTAAGGACTATTCATCTAAAGGAATTTTGGAGTTGGTTCACACAAACTTATGTGGTCCTATGAGAACTCAAAGCTACTATGGTGATAGATACTTTATTTTGTTTTTTGATGACTATACTAGATTGGTGACTGTTATGTTCTTAAAATAAAAATCTGAGGCATTCAAATTGTTCAAATGGTATAAGGCTAAAGTTGAAAAAGAAACTGGAAAAGTATTGAAATGCTTAAGGTTTGATAGAGGAAGTGAGTTTATTTTTTATGAATTCACTAACTACTGTAATGAACATGGAATCAAAAGGCAAGTTTCTGCACCGAGAACACCACAACAGAATGGAATTGCTGAAAGAAGGAACCAATCAAATGTTGATTGTGCTAGAACCTTGTTGATTGAGAAAAATGTTGGACAAATGTATTGGAGAGAAGCAGTTAGCACTGTAGTATATGTCTTGAACCAAGTTCAACTGAAGAAAGACACAAACAAGACACCTTACGAGTTATGGTTTGGATACACACTGAGTGTTACTTGTTTTAGAATCTTTGGTAGTCAGTGTTATATTCTGAAAGATGATAGGAATGGTAAATTTGACTCCAAAGGTGATGAAGGTTTATTCTTAGGTTAATCTACTAAGAGTAAAGCTTATAAATGTTTGAATAAGGTTACTAATAAGATGCTTAAAAGTGCTAATGTGAGAGTTGATGATTTTTTTAAAAATAATGGTGAAGAAAGCATGAAGAAATTGAAAGACTATGGTAGGTTCACTTATGTTGAAGATCTAGAATATCTACTAAAGCCACAGGTTGAGTCTATCGAGCATCAAGAAAATGCTACCAACGGTCAGCAAATGCAAACTAAGAATCATGAAGAAGCTACCGAGCAAGGAAATGAACCCGAACTGAATGATGAAGAAAGGAGAGAACAACTGCTAGCAAAATTTGTCAAAAGACACCATCCAGAGAATCAAATCATTGGAGATAAGCAAGCTAGCATGATGACCCGAAGTAAGTTAAGAAAAAACACATGCTTAGTTTGTGAGTTTGAACCGAAGAATGTTAGGGATGCACTTGATAATGAGGAATGGATAAATGCTAAGTATGAAGAAATTAAACAAATTGAAAAGAATAAGACATAGACATTGGTACCTAGACCAAAAGATAAAAATGTTATTGGTACTAAGTGGATTTTCAAGAATAAGTTGAATGAGAATGGAAAAGTTACAAGGAATAAGGCAAGACTTGTTTGCAAGGGATATGCACAAGAAGAAGGTATAGATTATGGAGAAACCTTTGCACCTGTTGCAAGACTTGAAGGAGTTTGGATACTACTTGCTTATGCTGCACATAAGGGATTCAAGGTATATCAAATATATGTGAAATCATCTTTTTTGAGTGGAATTTTTGAAGAGGAGGTCTACATAGAACAACCAGAGGGGTTTTTTTATCCAAATCAGAAAGACATGGTATGTAGACTACAAAAATATTTATATGGACTGAAATAAGCACCGAGGGCATGGTATGAAAGACTACATGCTTATCTTACCAGTATTGGCTTTATAAGAACTAGTGAAAACAGTAACATGTATATGAAAGGAGATTCTGAAGATAACATTTTGATTGCTGCAATATTTGTTGATGATATAATCTTTGGTGGACAAGATCAGATCTATAAATATTTTGCTGATGTAATGAGAAAGGAATTTGAGATGTCAATGTTTGGAGAGATTAAATTCTTTCTAGGTTTGTAGATTATACAACAACATGATCGGATTTTCATCACACAATCAAAATACATTAAAGAAGTATTGAAAACTTTTGGCATGGAGGATGCTAAACCAGTAGGAACACTGATGGTCACTGGATGCAAATTGAAAAAAGATGATGAATCTACAAAGGTAAACCAAACATTGTACCGATCTATGATTGGAAAACTAATGCATGTTGTACACAGTAGGCCTGATATTGGATAAGTAGTTGGGATTGTGGCAAGATTTTCTACCAATCCTAAAGATTTGCACATGGTTGTAGTTAAGAGAATTCTGAGATACTTGAAGAAGACCAAAGAATATGGTTTATGGTATTCTAAGGAAGGCAAATTTGAACTGATAGTTTTAAACCGATGTAGATTGGGCTGGAAACATATATGACCGGAAGAGCACAACCGATGGAGCATTCTTTTTAGGAGATAAGCTTGTGACTTGGATAAGAAAGAAAGAAGCATGCATCTCTTAGTCTACTATTGAAGCAGAGTATGTTGTTGTTGCTGCAAATTGTTCTAATATTGCTTGGATCAGACAAATGTTGGAATGAATGAATGAGGTAATCACTGAGCCGGTGATTATATATTGTGATAACACTAGTGCTATAAACATTTCAAAGAATCCTATGATGCATTCTAAAACAAAGCACATATCTATTAAGTATCACTACTTGAGGGAACAAGTTCAAGAGAAGCAAGTAAAACTGGAATTTGTAACATCTAAGGAACAACTTACTGGTATCTTTACTAAACCATTAATGAAGCATACATTTGAATATTTGAGGACTAGACTTGGGGGTTGTCCCCTGTCTATCAGTCACTGAGGTGATCAGAAGGTTGCATCAAACTATGCTTATCAGAAGATCATTCATGTTCATGCACATAGCTCACACTTTTGATTTTGTCTAAGGTTGTGAAAGATTGTAGAAGCTAGAATAGAAATCAGTACACTAAAGGTACCTGACTAACTGATATGCACCAAACAACAGAGAAATATTTGGCTATTTAGAGCTATTTTATGTTTTCTTTGGCTTTATTGTGAAAGGGAGAGAAGTTTGGATATGAAAATGTAACGAAACATCAAAAGGAGAGAGATCAGAGAAAGGGAGAGTTTGAATATTTGTTGTTGAGAACAAGAATCTGAGAACTAAAAGGATCAAATCTGCAGGGAGAACTTGCATGTAATGTTTTTATGCTTTGTAGTGATTAAACATATTAAATATCAAGCTAGGGAGAGCTTACCAAGCCACATCATTTACTTACATAGTTGTAGAATACATGTTTGGTATGTGTATGGCATATTTTCATATTTCTTGTATTGCCATCAATGCCAAAGGGAGAGATTAATGAACTACAACTGATTGAAAATCTTAGATGAACTGAAAAACTGTGATTAGAGGTCACTGAGTAGGGTATGTGCAAGATCATGAGGGGCCAAACTATGCCCTTAAGTGGCAATGAAAAATCAGCAAATCGAGGTTAGTCAACTTGACGTGAAAATTTCAACTAGCTATGAACCTAATATCAAAAATTGTAAGAATAGAATCTGTAGAAAATTGAATTTAGTTTCTAAAATACTAGGCCTTTTTTGAGAAAAAGTTAGTATGATTGGTGAAAGTATAGATTTCAATGCAGCAGTACAAAAATTTCAGAAAAAAAATAAGTAGGTGTATGTCTGACCACCTTAATCATAATCAAATGATAATATTTTATTATAAGATTTTATATATAAGTAGTAGACTCATGCCTGGATGTGACACATATTTTTTTGTAATTTAATTCCAAAAAAAAAATTAATTATGAATTTTCTGCTACAACATTTTCAGAATAAAAAAACTCCTGTGTCTGACCACCTTAACTCATTCAAAACTTTACAAAATTCAAAAAAAAATAAAATTTGGATTTCAAAAATGTTATACCGTTTGAAAGTTATAGTCATTTTTCAATCAGTATATAAATCAGCACTTTAGAGGTAGCTCAATTAGAAAATAACTAATAATTACTTACTAAATTCAAAATTTGACAGCAATTATATCGATAGAAAGCTGATAATCTCCTTAAGATACCCTTTTCATTTTATCAAATTTGGGTGAAAAAAAAGTCATGAGCTACATTGTCAAACTCTAAAACTCAGAGAAACAGGGGAAAAACACATATTTGAGACATTCCAATAGTTGACCATGTAGGTTTGGTGCACAAAGCAATACCGAGCCTAATCGGGTACCCGATATTCACCTGAAAATGATGACAGAATTTTGAATTTTCACTTTGCCTCTACTTTCTCCCTCTCATTTCTCCATCCTTCATAAACTATATATTAGTTATATATTAGATATATATTAGATATATTAAATATTATATAATATCAATTATATATTAAACGTTATATAATATATATTTTACATTAAATATTATTTAATATATATTAATATTAAAAACCATATATTAGATTATATATTATATATATTAAATATTATATAATATACATGTTACATTAAATATTATTTAATTATATATTAATATAAAAAACTATATATTAGATTATATATTATATATAATATTATATATTAAATATTATATAATATACATTTTACATTTTATATATTATTTAATATGATTCTGAGCACAAGCATGAGTCCCTCCAGGGGCATAGTTGTTCCTTTTACAGGCGCCGAAAACCCTAGCTACACAAAAATGGAGGCTTTGAAGAATAGTTCACTGGAGGCGGATTATAGAAACAGAGGGCAAGAGAATCACTCTGTTTCCACCGCCTATGGCTGTGAAATGGTATATTTCCCTAATTTTTCTACTAGAATGCTAAATTACAAAGGTTCTCAAAATAGATTATGGTCACCAGACAATTTTACCATGCTTGTTGATAATCCAACAGCTCAACAAAGTCATTGGGAGGTTAGACAAGAACAACCGAATGGACCTCTGAACCGACTGAAGATTATGGAGAGCGGGGAAGGGTTTGGTAAAATGAGTAGTTGTACTAGAAATTATGCAGGCACCATAGAATTGACTGCATTAATAAATTTAAAGAAGAGATCAGCAGCAGCGCGACATTATGAGGAAAGCCTTGCCGTTTCGATGGTGCTGCCCGGATATTATGAAGAATTTCTTACTGCTTCAATGCCAGTGCCACCTCTATCTCAGACTTTCACCATTGCTTCTCATTAGTACTCTGAGATATGGCAGGGATTGCGGGCTTTTGCACAGCATAGTCCATCATAAATTCTCTATAAATCATCATGTGTTATAGTATTCTATGCGTTTCTGAATGACTTACTCCAAGAATTTAATTTTTACCGTAATTTTGGATCCATGGATTGTCATTTTGCGCTTGGAGAGAAGCTGCAGATTGCAAGAATTTGATAAATTTGGTTTATCTCATTTTCTTTCTCTGCCATTTCTGAGTAACATGATTTTGTTTTTGTCCATCTTAAATGATTTTGCCTGAAGTTAATGAATTTTTTTAGATGATTTTGTCTGAAGTTTTAATGAAATTTCTTCCATGGATACTAATGAAATCTCTTCCATGAATGCTGATAAGATGTTTAAATTCAGAGTTAATAAATTATATAGCTTGAATGTTCTTTGTTGTAGAAGGTTATTTTCATGGTTTGTGATTCATGCAATTCCTTAATAGTTTCATTCTTAACAGAATTCATAACTAGATTTTCCATAGCCAATTTTCTTCTTGATCGTTGCAATATTTTCTCCTCCACTGAACATTTTGTAATCAGTTGACATACAATCACATTTTTCTCTTTGCCAATTCTATGGGCTCGTGATTGAGCCTGTAGATCCACAAAAGGGTTGAAATATAGATCTGGTGGAAGAGTAGTATCAGCAAGAAGTCATTCACTAACATCTCATTTGGGTAATGGGGACTCCCTAGGGGTCCTAACACGTGATAAGGCATACTAGGACCCCTAGGGAGTCCCCATGACCCCTTTTGACACATTGGAATGCTCAAGTGTGTCTTAAGGGGTCCTAAGACCCCTTAAGACACACTTGAGCATTCCAATGTGTCAAAAGGGGTCATGGGGACTCCCTAGGGGTCCTAGTATGCCTTATCACATGTTATGACCCCTATGGAGTCCCCATGACCCTATTTGACACATTGGAATGCTCAAGTATGTTGCATTATCATCTATAAAGGTAGAGTATCGAGCAGCTCTGCTAGCTAGTCAGGAGGTCTTACAACTTCAATAATTGATGACAGAGTTTGGGTTTCCTCTTGATAGTCCCACTCTTCTTTGGTGTGACAATTAGAGTGCCATTCATATTTCTTGCAATCCAGTTGAGCATCAGCAGACCAAGCACATTGAGATCCATATGCATTTCATCATGCAGCTGATTAAGGATGGTTCTATCAACTTGGAGTATGTTCCCACTTTGGAGCAGGTTGTTGACATCTTCACTAAGCCTTTTTCATCCATGTGGCATCTTCAACTATGTTCTATGCTTGGGGTGAAGGAAGTTGTCCTTGGGGGGTATCATTGAGGCCTACCTTCCTTTCTTTTTTTTCACTTTCCACATCTTTCTATCTCTTTTTGGAGGAGGTTTTTTCCCATGTGGTTTTCCCTATTTCTTTGTTTCATAGAGATTTGGTTGTGATTGGGTACCTCATCAGACCATGTTGTCAGGACCCAAATTTGCATTTAGTATTGTAGTTCCTTTGCTTCTTTCTTGCATTGTTTGTAGCTGCATTGTTGCTCATCTTAAGGGGGTGTTAGAGTAAAGAATTAATTTAATTACATTGATTAAATTAACTTTACTACCTCTTAATATTTCCCTTTATGCACTTGCATTAGTCATTTAATAATTAAATCTAATTATTAAATGCCTATTTACCTATTAGGGTTTCCCATTAGGTTTTTCGATCTCCTTCTATAAGGATCGATCCATTGTATATTTGCATTCATTCTTTTGGTTGATAATAAAAACTTTCATATTGTCAGAGAAAAACCATTGTTTGTTTCCTACATATTTCTTCTTTGTGACAGGTTTTTGCATTAAGGTTTCTTGGGCTTAATAGATTTGTATTTCATCAAATCTGCAATATATTATATAGAAATGATATTATTTAAATTTAATAAATTTCAAATTGTAAAATCATGGTAACATTAAACAATCTTTCTAATTGCAATATAATGCAATAAGTTTATAATGCGTTTCATTATATTAACTAGACAAAAGGCCCCTAACTTTCACATGAATAATGATAAAGCATTATGCATAATATGTCAACAAAGATCCACCACAAAAATAGCAACAAGACCAAAAAAAAGCAGGATAATTGAACAACAACTAGAACTTGGCAAGCATAACAAGACAACTTAATGTAACCTTGACCAACTCATGTGGGCTTGTAAAAGTAGTCTAAATATTTTTTCTTAACCTTATATAGCTAGGTTATAATGTTGGTATTTTGTATTTTCATAATTTTATTATGGATATAATGTTGGTATCATGTATTTTCATTATTTATTTTTGTGATTTTCAATTGTTATGATCATCTAAAGTTTCTACATTGATGGGGATATAGAACTCTAGTCTAAGCTATAGATATTTGGAATAGGTATTGACTATTGTTCAACAATACTATAATTTTTCATAGACATTTCATTTCAATTTTTTTTCCAAGTTTTGTTGAGGTTGCATGTAACATGTGTATCCATTACAAATTTGTTATACATACATACAACTTAAGAAAGCATTTAATATACATCTAAATATAAACATGGTATTGTTTCTTAAATGCAACCCTGCAAGTTTAGATAATACACACATGTCTATATTGCACACCAACATTATCCTTTGAGAGGAGTACATGAAGTGGGTTTGATTACTTTGTGAGCCTCTTCAAAGTTGTGTATTGTTATAAACAAAAATATTTCCTCCATTACTAGACTCAAATCAACAATATGCCATAAGTTGTGTTTGGTGTAGCCCACATACTGGGCATTCATCCCCACATAGTGAAAAATGTTAAATGTGTTCTAGAGTGCTTCATTAATTTGCATATTTTGAGATCTTCCCAACAAAATGTTTTGTGCATACCCTGTAATTAACTCATTTCAATCCTTGAGATCACATCTCTTTGAGGTGATGCAACACTGGCATAACCTACTAGACATCCTCACGCTTTCCCCATTAATAAAATCTTATGTACATTGGAAAATAAAATTTGAGCTGCTCCAAAACTAAAGTACTACCTACAAGAATTTAGGGTTTCCTTGCAAATTCACCTTATGTGTCCCAGTGATCCATTGTTTCCTCATACTAGTAAAGCCAAGTAAAACCCACCTCAAATACAACCCTATCCTAAGTGTACATCCTCTACTAAAATCCTCAATGCCTCCATGAATCCTCTGCTTGGAAGCGAACATAAAACCATAAATCCATTATGTGTTGCATATTTAGGTCATGAAAGCTCATAACATTGCTAGGATTAAAAATATATTCCAAATATTTGTTGATATGCATTTTAAAATATTAACTTGGGGCACTAAGGCCTTGACTATGAACCCTTTCTATCTTGACTTGTTGGTCCAAGTTGTTCAACTTTTCCATCAAAAGAGGATAGTTGATCATCATGCTACTAGAGGAGCTTAGATTAAGGATAGACTTAATTGGATCAAGGTGGGAGATCGTAATTCACATATTTTGAGATCTTCCCTACAAAATGTTTTGTGCATACCTTGTAATCAAATCATTACAATCCTTGAGATCACATCTCTTTGAGGTGATTTGACACTGGCATAACCTACTAGACATCCTCATGCTTCCCCCATTAATAAAATCTAATGTACATTGGAAAATAAAATTTGAGTTGCTCCAAAACTAAAGTACTACCTACAAGAATTTAGGGTTTCCTTGCAAATTCACCTTATGAGTCCCAGTGATCCATTGTTGCCTCATACCAGTAAAGCCAAGTAAAACCCACCCCAAATATAACCCTATCCTAAGTGTACATCCTTTACTACAAACCTAAATGCCTCCATGAATCCTCTTCTTAGAAGAGAACATTAGACCATAAATCCATTATGTGTTTCATATTTAGGGCATGAAAGCTCGTAACATTGCTAAGGTTAAAAATATATTCCAAAGATTTGCTGATGTGCATTTTAAAATGTTAACTTGGGGCACTAAGGCATTGACTGCAAACCCTTTCTGTCTTGACTTCTTGGTCTAGGTTGTTCAACTTTTTCATCAAAAGAAAATAGTTGATCATCATGCTACTAGAGGAGCTTAGATTAAGGCTAGACTTAATTGGATCAAGGTGGGAGATCATGATTCTAAAAAACCTTTCCTAGCTCTTAGCGCTCTTCATTCTTCCCCTGGCATTTAGAGAATCAAAAGGCATTCAATACTTTTTTTAGTAATTGGACATTCTTCAATATTTTTGTAGACATTATGAGAAGGTGTTCATTGTGGAGGGAAAATAGCCTACTAAAGATCAAGTTTTGAAGGATTTCCTTGTAATCATGCCTTCTTGACTTTTAGAGTCGTAAAAGGTGTTTTGTGATTAAATGCTAACCCTTGAGGATATCATTGAAGAATTCATTTCCTCCATGATAGATGACAAAGCTCCTAGTTGTGATGGTTTCCCTTATGAATTTTACAAAGCCCTACAACCCTTTCATTCTCAATCTTTGGGTCAACAAATTAATAAAGGAAACATCAAATTCATACCTAAGGCTAGAGATCCTTAGGACATTTATAACTGGTGACACATTACTTTGCTTAATGTCTCCTACAAGATCATTACCAAAGCCCTTGCACTTAAAATTTTCCGTCTTCTCGTACAAATTGTGCGTCCAAAGAAGATGATTTTTTTATCAAGTCTAGGTTCATTAGGTAGACAATATTATTATTGTCTGGGAAGGTATAAAATGAGTTCATCACTCTAAGAAAAATCAAATTGATTTTTTAAGGCTTATAATCACATTAAATGGCCCTTCATCTTAGCAATTCTCAATGCCTTAGGGTTACGGCTCCATTCAATGGTTGATAGTCCAATTCCCTTGGCCTTTTTAGATCTATTCACTAGGGTTTCCCTTTAGCCCCTTTGAATCATTATAGGAGGCCAACACTCCTAACAGATCAAAATTGTGGAACATTATTTTAGGTTGTAGATCTATTATTTTTGATGATTTAGGATGGTAAGAAGGATAGCTTTTGGGAGGATTCATGGTTGGGAAAACATCCAATTCAAAACAATTTAGACTTTCAATAAGTTAATAAGGTACTTGCATTGCTTTGGTGTAATGTCCCCTATTGGGACATTTCTTAATTTATCCTAAATTTCTCAATTAGTCATTTATCTCATTAGATTTAGCTATCTTTGACACTCATATCCAACCTTATTACTATTTTAACTCCATGAAGGGAAGAGTAGACGTTATCCAAGGTTCCTAGAGACCAACTAGAATGGGCTCCCTCAAAGTTTATAGGTCCAAGCCCATATCCTATCTTGGGATTTTCCCTCAAGGCTTCTGGAACGCTGACCCCCACCCTATCTTGTGACAAATAGCCATTGATTGGATTTAGACAAGCCCCTCCTTGGTAACATTACAACCTTCTCTACTTAAGACAAATAGTAAAAGAGATCTTCTATAATATAATTGATATAATTCCTATATATATTAAATAAATTAGAATATATAAAGACCTCTGGTCTTGATAGAATGTAAATAGAATATTTTGTTATTATCATTGTGTGATCAGAGAAAACCTAACCTATTCAAAACAAGCGTAGACATTCAAACATTAGTTTAAGATCATATTCCTAACATATAGTAAAATCTATTTGCAAAGACACTTCAGATAGAGCTTAATGGGAGCACCCTGTCACCATTTGATTTGCTCTTGATTTAGGGATGTGGGTGTGCTCTCAAAACACTTGGAGCATGTCCCTAATGTATATTAGGAAGGTTTAGGATCAAATAGGGACCATGAGAACCCCATAGTGGCACCAAATTAGATATAGAACACCTGATTTTCTCCTAGAGCCTCAAGGAGCCTAATGAAGCTAGAATGCATATTAAGCTAAGAATGATTATGCTAAGATTGATTTTAAACCAAATAAAGTGTGATGTGATGTAGAAATGATTGGAAAAGCTTAATAATGAACAAGATTAATCCATTAAGTTATTCTTATTGGATGAGTTAGAAAGCATAAAATATAATGATTGGAAAAGCTTAATAATGAACAAGGTTAATCCATTAAGCTATTCTAGGATGAGTTAGAAAGCATAAAAGATAATGAAATATAACAATTATGCAAAAAGCTATAATGATCTAAGTAAAAATGCTCATGATAACAATGCATGAATTATATGAACTAAGCTAATACTTTTCTCTTGGAAGGAAGAGTATTTATAGGATTCAAGCCAAGGGCTTGGGTTAGGAAGGAGGGTTAGAGTTAGGGGTTTGGTTAGGGGTTGAGTCAAAGAGATAAGGATTGAATTTCATGGGTTGAAAGGACCAAGGTTGAGTTAGGCTCAAAGGTCAAAGTTAGGATAAGGGTTTAGGGTTTTCCAGAAGAGTCTAGAGGTTCTAAGGTTTTCTAGAAGATGTCTAGGATTTAGGGATTTAAATAAATATTAAATTTATTTAAAGTTGGTGACAATATTTATTAAATATTTATTTAATAAATAGGGATTAAATATTTAAATTAGATTTAAATATTTTTGGGATGGGGTATCTTAATTAAATATTTTTAATTAAAATAGGAGAGAATAATGACACAATAATCAATTAATTAATTAATTAATTAATAATGATGTCATCAAGGGTTCTTGTAAAATAAACTATTTTTATTTTAACAAAGGCATTTTAGGTGTCTACATTTTGCCTCTCTTTGATGCAATGTCATAAGTGGCATGGCGTCAAAGATAAGAAAATAAGATGCCCCAGGCTAGAATTAGAAGATAAGGGGTTGTGCCCCCTCAAGAAAATAACACAAAGAGGAAACGTTGTGGAATTTTCTCAAAAAGAACACAGGTGGGAAGGAAGAAAGGAAGAAGGGAGGATAAAAAGATGTCCTTCCAAGAGAAAAGATGCATAAATGCAATATGATGTGAGATGAAAGATGAAGCTATATGAAAGATGAAAGATTAATATATATGATGCAGGATGGGGGATTTGGGGAGCTCCTTGTGTTGGATTATTTTTGAGAGCACAACCTAGTTTGATATAGCAATGCTAGAGACCTACCAAGGTTACTGGGAACACAAGGCCTTGTCACCAGTGTTGCATAGGACTGACATAAAAAATAAGCACGCAAAGGGTTGCCCCAACATCACACATGAAACCCAAAGGAGGCATGGTGGAAATGATGTTGGAGAAATCACAAACAGATGAATGACTCACAAGCAAAAGAAAACGATCAAAAGACCTTTCCCTAGATTGCCCTCATTCAAAGTGCACCATGATATAAATGATTGTGGTGACTTTGAGGAGAGGGAAAATGAGAAGCTGTAAAAGATTAACAAGATCCAAAGGACAAAATCCAATATCAAAATGATAACTCCAAAAGACATATGTTGCCAAGGAGAGAGATAGATGGTTGATTGATGGGGAGAGATTAGATCTGGACGTGATCAGGAAGGATACATCCTATACAGACCCAGTTTGATGGAAGATTAGGTCGGATGAGAGGAAGGATACATCCTCAAGGACTTGTTTGATGAGGAGAATGTTGTATTGTTGTTGCAAAATGATGAAGCAAGGATAATCATGAGATCAAGGATAGTCGACAAAAGATGTTGTTGAAGTACAAGGCTTGGTGGGACAAGTTATCTGATCAAATGTTGTTGTAGGACTAATGAGGATATATACAACAAGACATGATGATATGTACAATGGATGAGGAGATATGTACAAGAGAGCTCAAAAGATAAGCAAAGATTCAAAGGAACAAATGAAATAAACAAGTATCTCACACACCTTTTTCCATAGGTAGGATTGATGGAGGATGACTGATTGGATTGATTGATTTGATGGAGGATGGTGGAGGATTACCAAGTGTCAGTGTTGAGTTGATGCTTCCTGATGTAGGATGAGATAGGATTGGATTTGTCAACCTAGGATAGACTGTTGATCTTCAAAAGATGGGATTCTTTCCAGTGTATGTCAATCTCTTCCTCGAGATGATGAGGCCTACAAAGACAAGTATAGGATTCTCTAGACAATGCTTAGTCATAGAGTAGTGTTGGGATGTTTTTGATTTAGGACAAGGATTGCGCAACTCAAAGGATATGACACAAAGTGGATGGTGGATAACTGGATAAGGATTCCTATGACAAGAGATAGGTAAGACACTCAAACCTCAAAAGGACCACAGGATGATTGATGAAGTGCTGAGCTAGATAGGTCATGATGATTCAAGGGCTAACTGATGCAGAGGATGAGACATAAAGACACATATGTACAAATGAGCTTAGGTGAAGACATGACTGATGTTGGGGTACAAGATTTAGGATAGGGTGTACAACAAGTCTGGGGATGAAGTTGAAGCTTCAAAGATATGCTAGATGATGCCCCAGTTGGGCTGGAAAGCCAAAACATATAGATGGTGGATAGGCTTGATGATTGATGATGTGTCCTGAAATGACATAGATTTGGAAAGGACTCATCCCAATGATGATGATTGGATTGAGATCAAGGCTTGCTAACAAGACTAAGGATTTGATTGGGTTGGTTGGCTTGATCTTGGATGTTGGATAGCTATAGGATGTGGATAGGATTTGCAGATGTTAGAAGATTTCTGGAGAATTAAGATATGGATGAATGACATTGGATTTTTACAGGGGTAGCCTGTAGCTAGATACCAATGACAAGTGAAGTACCAGGTGATGGAAAGATGAAGGAAATGCTGAAGGATTTGGATAGAGGAAATGCTTGGGGATTGCTTTGGATAGAGGATTGTCAAGGATTTGGGTAGAAGATACGTTTGGGGATTTGGATAGAGGAATGTTGAGGATTGCTGAGGATTTGAATAGAAGGAGATTTGGATGGGGAGATGCAAGATAAGGATTGGAAGATAGAAGATAAGGATTTGGACAAAGGAAGATTTGGACGAGGAGATGGAAGATAAAGATTCGGATAGGTCTCCAAGGAATATGTCACCATAGAACAAGATGCCCCTGCTTAGGATATTTCATGCATTCAAAGGCATTAGGAGGGGGTATGATTGGATAGAAGATAAGATGACAATAGGATGAGGAAGGTAGATGGAAGATTAGAAGAATGGATTGGATAGAGGATAGGTGGCTAAAAGATGGATGTAGAAAGGTGCCCAAAAGAATGTATACCTGGTGGTCTCTATTTTGTTATCAAGATCCAAAGGAGGATGGAGGAAGTGAAGAAACAAATGGGATGGATGAGACACTAGATAGGATGTGATAGAAGGGAATTTCCCCCAATTGCAGAGAGGAACTAGGGGCTAACGCATGATGCCTTTTTTCTAGGTTTTCATCATGGTACTTTGCAAGGTGCCTGAATCGCCAAGTTTTCACCATTGAACAAATGTTTTTCTCTCTTTTTTTTTTGATATTTTTCTTGATTTTTTGTAATTTTTATGAATTTTTTGATTTCCTGCTAAATTTTTGTTGATTTGTTGTTGACTTTTTTATTTTTTGCTGACCTTCTGATTTGTTACTAACCTTCTAATTTGTTGTTGGTAAAGCCTTATTAGGATGGATGGATTATGCAAAGGCATGAATTGGATGAGGTAGATGGGAAATATGGTGGTAGAAAGTGTTTGGATAGAATGATGGAAATTGATCATGATAGGGAGATGTTGTCAGGACCAACAATGGCACATGTTGCACGGTTAGTGGATGAAGTGGATGGGATGTGGAAGATAGAGGTAGATATGATGTAGGATTTGTGCTAGGAGATCTTGGGAAAAATAGATGTAGACGATGGAGAAGAGGAACAAGTAGCTGATGGATTCACAACTTTGGTTGCCATTATGGATATTTGTTTTAGATGTATTGCATCTTTTTACTTTGGGATCCACATAGTTTTTTCTTTAGCTTTGGTGGGCCTTTGTGGACATTGGGATGCATTGGATTTTTCTTTTTCTTTGATGGGCCTTTGTGGCCATTGGGATGCATTGGGTTTTTATTTTTCTTCGATGGGCCTTTGTGGCCATTGGGATGCATTGGATTTTTCTTTTTCTTTGATGGGCCTTTGTGGCCATTGGGATGCATCAAATTTCTTGATTGGATTTTTCTTTGCCTGAGCATGTCCTTTAGAGTGGACATGGAAATCCTTAGATCTTTGTGGATAGTTAGGATGAGGGTTTAGGGTTTTCTAGAAGAGTCTAGAGGTTCTAGGGTTTTCTAGAAGATATCTAAGATTTAGGAATTTAAATAAATATTAAATTTATTTAAAGTTGGTGACAATATTTATTAAATATTTATTTAATAAATAGGGATTAAATATTTAAATTAGATTTAAATATTTTTGGGATGGATTATCTTAATTAAATATTTTTAATTAAAATAGGAGAGAATAATGGCACATTAATTAATTAATTAATTAATGATGATGTCATCAGGGGTTCTTGTAAAATAAACTTCTTTTTTTTTAATAAATGCATTTTAGGTGTCTACAAATTGATTCATAAATACTTTCCATAGTCCCAGTCTTATTCCATCTTCTCTTCCTTTTGAAGAGTATCCATTATATTCCTTAATTAATTCTTCTATTTCCTAATTTTTTTAATACTAAAATATAATTCAGAATAACTAAAGCTTTGACATATATTTAATGTAATATATAAATGAAATGGAACTAAATCCCATATATTTCATCTTACTAAGAAGACACCTTTATTTTTTTGTGTTGGTAAATTCTATTCCTTAACACCTCCTTGTTCCTACGTAATGAATGAAATAAGTTCATTACTTTTGTTAATGTTGGTTTGATCTTGCAAGTAATAGTTTATACTTTATTTTTATATTCTCTTTCAGTGTTCCCAATGTAAGGTCTTAATATTTTCTTACTTTCCTTTTATACTTTTTTCCTCCCTTGAGTTCCTCCTACATTTCCTCCTATCTTTTCTCCTAGCATTTCTCCTTCATTTTCTCCTATATTATTTTCTCCCAAGTTTTCCATATTATTTCTTAATGTTTCTTCCTTTCCCCCTATATAATATCTTTACCCACTATATATATATATATATATATATATATATATATATATATATATATATATATATATATATATATATATATATATATATATATATATATATATATATATATATATATATATATATATATATATATATATATAAAGATGACGAGTGTTTGGATTATAGTATTAGTATTAATAATTTGTATTTAAATTAATTATAATTCTTCATCTGTGATATTTGTAAATTATAGCTTTCCCATTATTTACAATGTAGGAGACTTTAATATTAATTATTTATTAATTAGGAAACTATATCAATAATTAATATAGGGAATCTAATCATTTATTAATACACTTAATATTAATAGGAGGCAATATAAGAGACACATTTAATTATTAACTTAATATTAAATAATTATCATTATTTTAATACATATAGATTATTTATTTATTTATTTAGTCTAATAATACATTGTATCATTATTTTTAACAATTAAATTAATTGTATATCTATTTAAGATGACATTTGCATCAATTTTAAATACACATTATAAAATAATATATTTGTACATACATTGATTATTGATTATAGCTCGTGACATTTGGTGGTGAGAGTTAGGAATTATGTGGATGTTTCCCAAGTAAACATTGGTCTCCATTCTTTCAAATGGGAAGACTTCTCTCACGCGCCTTTTCCAAAACATCAAAAAAGGCACTTCAGAAAGCCCTTCTTGATATACACATTCATCTTTCAAATAAAGATGAGACAAAGCTACGATTTAATTATGTTGATAACAATATAATAATAACAAATACTCATTTGGGATCACAATATTCTAATAGTCCATGTTAATAGATTACTCAAATTCTGCAGCGGGTTATGGAAACATCTATTATATAACCCCATAATACATTTTCACTCTATGGTTGGGAAAATAAGTGACCATTCATCAAGAACATAAGTGGTGATAAGCATCATGTACTTTCATTAAAAGAACACAAGAATCAACGTTACCAAAATAAAAATCAATTATATCCATCTAATTGCATTGAAAGAACACAAAAAATCCCTCAACACTAATGGATAGAAGCCATTTTAGTCTATACAAAATAATAAAAACATTCACTAGTAGTAGAATGAACAAATATGCTTATGGCAGTACTTTATCAATATAATCTATTTCCTTTAAAGTTGTTGTAATATTGTTGTTGTCTATGATTTGCCAGGTGATCCTAATCATTCTTCTTCATTGAAAGATTTTGACCATTCTTCTTCATTGAAATTTCTCACACAAAGTATTCTTTATTGAGATTTAAGGTGTTGTGTATCTTTAGTTTCTTTCTTCTCTTTGAAGTTCCCCCCTACAATGCTATTGTCATACTTTGAAAACAACATAACTGTAGTATTATTGATCTGTACATTGACTACAAAACAACATAAAAATATTTTTATTGCTATTAAATTATCAACAAATTGAGAGTGAGCATGAGCTTTTACAACATACGTTATCTGTGTGCCAGTGATCTACACATTAGCCATATTAATTTTTGTTTTAAGTTGTTCATATGATTTGAATCCCTTGTTTATATTGCAGAACATTTTGTTTTATTGCAGCTTGATGAATTATATTACAAAGATTGAATATAAAGATGATTTTTAAATTTCCAAAAAAAATCATAACTTTTTGACGGTAGTCAATTCTATAGATTTTGAATGATATATATATATAATTTTTATTTTATTTTTATAGGTAATAGGCCAAAGCCAAGATCAACATGGGGCTCAAGAAGACTTGAACCCAAGACCTCCCAAATGAGAGGCTCGCAATTACTATTGCGTTGTGGGGTGTTCCCCTGAATGATATATATTTTTAAATTAATTGAATAAATATTTTTTTTAAAAAGAACATCCAATCTCATTAATTTACCATATCTCTGAATTTTTTAAACAAAAATTTAAAACGTTGCTACAATCTTTGAGAGCAAAACTTCGAGGCTGAAATCTTGCATAAATTGATTATGGATTGTGAGAGCTTGACACTTCATTAGTGTCCATGTCAACAATTACCTTTACCTGAATGTGAAAAGCCCTTTTAATCAATTCTTTGTAAACCATGGCAAGTGACTTTTTATCCGAAGCAAGCTAAGCATTGAACAACTTTCCCTTACAATTGTTACTTCAATCTGCTAATGATGGAAAAGTGGAACACATGTAGCTCCCAACATGGATCCTATGTATGCTTTTGAATATATTGAATCCCTTTTTATTAACTCTAAAGAACATTGAGGTGGCCTTCCAAGAAAAGCTTCTCTTTGTAAAATATAAAATTACTTTAACCTAAATAATATTATTGAAAGCCTTTATTGATTTTTTAGGTGAGAGCGCTCTTTTCACATCATTTATCTATTTTATTCTTATAATTGTTAGTGCTTATTTGAAATTATTTATTCTTTTTAATTTGAGTGGTAAGTGGAGATCCTAGGTCTTTTTCTTCTGTAAAAATGCAAGATAATTTTCTTATGTACTGATGCAGGGCTGATCAGGATGAGGGGCCAAAGGCATACCTAATCCAAATCCACCTTGCAGAGACCACACACAGAAGCAATTACACAACAAATGAGAGAGAGAATGCAGAATAGATCTTCATATTATTCATCAAATTTATTCATACTTGTTGGGCTGTAAGGCCTTCCTGGTTAGGGCCAGATACATCAGATTCAATTACAATAGTCATCCAACATGTGAGGATTCAGAACTACCTTCAAACTTCTAACTGATACCACTAATATTCTACCTTCTGAAAACTCCTACCTAAAACTAAAACCAACACTATATTTATACAAGAGGCTACCGAAACAAGTTGGCCTTCAGATCCATCACTAACAAAAGGAACGACCAGATCTAGGTCCACATGCTTCCCAATGATCGATACCAATATTAACTTTGTGAACACAATTACATGCACAAGTCGGCCTCAACAAGAAAGAAAAATAGACAACTCGGTAAGTAAGGATAACCGAGCACCAGATAGGGATAACTGAGTGCCAGGAAATAATCGACCAATTGGTTAAAGAAGGAAACCAAGCAACTATCGAGTGAAATTAGTTAAGGAAGGAACTGAGCAACACAAAAAACTCAAACTTGTTTTTGGTGACACAGGATTGCCAAGGACCCAAGATGCTCCTGCATCAGACACCTGGGGTTATTTGAAATGATTCTCTAAATCATGTAGTAGGTATAACCTGAGCTGAATCCAACTTAGATTGTGAAATCCATGAACTATCTTCAATCGGTCTATTCTTCCACTTTACCAAATATTCCATATATTATCTTCCTCTTATGCTTCTGCCAGCTCTTTGTTCCAATATCTGCTCAACTTCTTTTGTCTTCTTCTTAGGATAATCATTTGGTACTGTCAGTTCTTCATCCAATTCATGGTACTCATACAAATTTGCAATGTTGAATATAGGTGATATATCCATGTCATCATGTAAGTCAATCTCATAAGAATTTCCACTATCAAATCTCCTCAATATCTTGCAAGGACCAAATTTGTTCATTTTCAGCTTCCCATATGTTCCAACAGGAAATCTGTCTTTCTTCAAATGAACCATTACTTCATCACCAACTACAAAAGTCTTATGTCCTCTTGATCTATCTTCTTGATGCAGGAGCATCCTAGGTGTAAGAGCAATCTTGCATCACCCAAAAATATTTCTATTTTTGTATTCAATAAGGGCTATCTTGTGCAGAGCCGTTATTTATGGAAACTTACTATTTTTAGTAAGTTGGTCTTACGATCTCGAAATGTTCTAATTTTACATGTGGAGGTTCATCTCAGTCATATCAGCCTGCCAGCAAAGTTTCATGGCTAGATCAGGTCTAGTTTTGAAGATATTGAAGATTTTTGGTATTGGCAGCAGGGTACAAAAACTTTGAACTCAGTTTTGAAGGCTTTAGAGGCCCCAGATGAGGTTGAAAATTTGGGTGACGGGTACTTTGCATGGGTCAAGCTTATAGAGCACTTTGTGGCGTTTCTAGAATGGGGTTATAATAGCCAATCGGGTCAACGGTCGATGACTTATGGTCTTCGAAAGTTGGGTCACTTGAAATGGCGGAAAATAATTTTCTTCAAAATTTTTGTTTGGGTTTCAAAACTCATTTTGAGCCGAATTTGATGTAATAAATTGTAAAATAAAACAATTCTAAGTTTGGTCGGCCCTAAGGGCTAAATTTCTGGAACCTTCTCGGGCGGTGGAAATTGCCTATATAAAGAAGGCCCATAGTGTTGTCTAGGGCAGTTCTGGGTAATAGATCTGGGTATTGATTTGAGGCTTTGTCCTACAGAATATTGTAAGGGAATGCCCATGTGGCTTTGCATATTGTAATTCTGAAAGTTTGTAATTCCACATTTGTGGAGATAATAAGAAGCCAATTTTCTGTTCTTGCATATTATTGTTGTTGTTTCTCAATTTCTGTTATGTGGTCTTAAGGGGAGCACCCTTCATCACTTCTCTATCTTTATATTTCTGATTACTTTTCTTCAACTTATGTTTCACTTCATCATGCAATGTCTTCATGAACTCAACAAACTTTATTGCTTTAGCACTTCTCTTTTCTTCACTGGCAATATCCTTCAAATATGATATACCTCTCGGTTGTATGCCATTAACAATCTCAAAAGGTGTTTTTCTAGTACTCCTATTCACTAAATTATTGTATGCAAACTCTTCTTGTGCCAACATAGAATCTCAATTACTCAGTTTATCTCCAACTAAACATCTCAAAAGATTACCCAAACTTCTATTCACAACCTCTGTTTGTCCATCAGTCTGTGGGTGAAATGTAGAACTATATCTTAACTCAATGCCCAACTTTTTCCAAAGAATCTTCCAAAAGTATCCAACAAATTTACTATCTCAGTCAGAGATGATAGTCCTCAATAACCCATGAAATCTGATAATTTCTTTAAAGAAAATATCTTCTATATGCACTGCATCTGATGTCTTTCTATAGGGTATAAAATGTGTCATCTTAGAAAATCTATCTACAACAACAAATATGGAATCATTACCTCTCTTTGTCTTTGGTAAGCCAAGAACAAAATCCATACTGATATCAATCCAAGGTTTCTCAGGAACAAAAATTGGTGTATGCAATCCAGTATTTTGACTTACTCCCTTTGCAACCTGAAAAATTCCACAACTTTTCACAAATTTTAGAACATACTTATACAACTGTGGCCAAAATTATTTCTCCTTAATAAAATCTAATGTCTTGTGAATGCCAAAATGTCCAGCCAAACCACTACTATGTTTCTCCATTATCAAATTAGTTTTATTGATCCTCTCGGTATACACAACTGAATACCTTTAAACAACATACCATCTTGAATGAAATATTCTTCCCATTTAGTACTCAGTTGATCTTTAATAGGTGCTCTGCACTTCCTCCATAGCTCAAAAAATCAGGATTAGTTTCATACAAATCTTTCATGTCATCAAAACCAAGAACTTCAATTCTCATCTCGGTCATCAAAGATCTTCTTCTACTCAATGCATCAGCAACTTGGTTAGTGACTCCACTCTTATTTTTTATCACAAATGTATAAATCTACAAATACTCAACCCACTTCATATGTCTCTAATTCAACTTATTTTGACTACCCAAATACTATAAAGCATTATGATCAATCTACAACACAAACTCACTTGGTATCAAATAATGTCTCCATTTCTTCAGGGCTTGAACAATAGCATATAATTCTTGATCATACACAAAATATTTCCTTTTTGCATCATTCAACTTTTCACTAAAGAAAGCAACATGTTTACCTTCTTTACTCAACATAGCTCCTATTGCACTACCACTTGCATCACATTCAACTTGAAATACCTTATTGAAATTAGGCAATGCTAACATAGGAAATTCAACAACCTTTTGCTTCAGAGTCTCAAAGCTTTGATCAGCTCCATGTTTCCACTTGAATTCTATTTTATCTCCTCTTATAGTCTCAGTCATAGCATTACAAATTAAGCTGAAATTCATAATGCACTTTCGGCAAAAACTTGCTAAACCATGAAATGATCTTACCTCACTAGCATTTTTAGGTGTAGGCCAATTCAAAATAACTTTAACCTTTTTAGGATCTATTTTCAAACCATCAACTAAAATCACAAATCCCAAATACACAATCTCCTCTTTCATGAAGGAACACTTTTTTAGGTTAATCAACAACTTTTTTTCTTTAAATCTCTGCAATACTTGCTTAACATGCAACAAGTGTTCTTCTCTAGCCTTATTGAATATCAAAATGTCATTTATGTATACAATAAAAAATTTACCCAAGAATTTCTTCAAAACCGCATTCATCAATCTCATAAAAGTACTCGGTGCATTAGTTAAACCAAAAGGCATAACTAACCACTCATACAAACCTTCTCTTGTCTTAAAAGTAGCCTTCCACTCATCACCTTCTCTAATTTTGATCTCATGATATCCAATTTTCAAATCAATCTTGATAAAATACTTTTCTCCAATCAAAATATCCATTATGTCATCCATTCTCGGCATAGGAAACCTATATTTCACTGTTATCTTGTTGATTGCTCTGGAATCAGTAAACATTCACCATTCTCCATTCTTATTAGGTGCCAATACAGTTGGTACTGCACAAGGACTCAAAATTTCTTGGATCAAACCTTTCTGCAATAATTCTTGGATCTGTCAGTTCAATTCCTAATTCTCGATGGGTGTTAACCGATGTGGTGCCTTATTTGGTAAACTTGCTCCAGGGACTAGATATATGTAATGATCAATGATTGTCTTTGGTGCCAAACCATCAGTTACATTATCAAAAATGATCTCTCTATACTCAGTGAGTATCTTATCAATCTCTTCAGGTATGCTATCCACTATTTTCTTACTTAGTTTGTTGGGAATCACAACAAAACATACATCATTCTTCTTCAAGTCCTTAACAAACTTTCTTCCTTCCATCAAACAAATTTTCACAGATGCACAAATAGTATTGACAAGTCCTTCAATCAAAGGCAACAAGATTTTTCTTCTTCCATCAACCCATATAGTATACTTATGCAATCTTCCATCATATATAGCATGTCTATCATATTGCCAAGGTCTACCTGTAAGGCCTCACCCTAGACCAGTCATAGCTTTTCCATTATCCTTATGGTAGACCTAGTAATTGGCTTCATGTTTTGATTAGTTTAGCAGATTTTACCCTTTTGACAAAGCTTTGATTACAGTAGATGATAATACATTATATTTTATGATGCTTTCTATACTCACAATGTTGACCCTATGATACATTATGATTGGCATTATGATGATTGATTTAGATGAATACTAAGATGTCCAATTAGGGAATTTATGTTGATATGAGTCGTTAGGAAAATGAAAATGAAGAAATAAATTAGGTTGAGATGTGAATTTCATTTAGGGTTAAATGTAAGGTGATGATTTATTGATGACTATTTTATGATATAAATATGAATTCTAATTTATGGTTATTTTGATTTATGAATGTTGTGATGATGTGATGGATTTTATATGCTTACATAAGTAACTAGAAAATGGAGATTTGATTTGATTATGATATGATGAGACTTCTATGGTGAATTGAAAGTTAATTACTTATGTGAAGTTTATGAGTGCACATGATGACAAGAGAGAAGAAGGTTACATTGAATATTGAAAGTGAATTTCAATTAATTATGTTAATTCTCTTAAAGCCAAGGTTGCATCTAATGAGAGATGAAACCTCTTTGTATCATGTTTTATTTTGTAAACGTAATGAGCATGTATGTATTGAATTAATATATTTATTTGATTATTGTAAATTGTTATGTGAGTGCTCAAGTGGACATGCCACATGGCTTGTGATGTGTTATTTATGTTGTGTAACTTGACACTTGTAAGTGTACTTGTGGCCATGACATGTCCACTTGAGGATTGGATGCACATCAACCTAGGATAGTACCCTTGAGGATCCCCATGTGAATCCCTTGGTTAGGGAGCTTGAGGTAGAGCCTTATCGAAGAATTTCGAATTTGATCTTGCCATGAGTTTTTGGGGGGCTTAAAAGGTGCCTAGGGGTGTGTCTAGGCCATTCTTAGTAAGTCCACTTGATATACCTATGGGTAAGGGTCAATTTTAACCATAGGACAACCCATAGTTGACCAAAAAATCCTCCCAAAAGTTAGATTTTCAAAGTGGCCGAAAATCAATCTTTGAAGAAAGGTCTTGGTAAGAGCTCCATCCATTAAAATGCAAGTCCTTTGCCCACCTTTTTGACCAACCTTTTTAGAAGCCCATTTTTGGAAAGCTGTAAGAGGTTTAGGGAAGACCAACCAATTATAAGGATTTCCTTATCCCTAGGAGTTGTGGGAAGAAGTGTAGAGGTCTTTTTAGTGGGGACTCTTCATTTTGGAGAGTTTGAACACCCACTCTCTAACTTAGAGACTAGACTAGATTTGAAGGAGCTTAAAGAAGGGAAGCTTGGACAAAAAGGAAACTCGTCATCAACTCTTTGCATTTTCTTTTGATATAGGTTGGTGGTTCTACTTGAAATCCATAAAGTTGCTTGTGGTATGAGGAAAATGTGTGATATTGAATGTTGAAGTTTTCTCTTGTTGCGATGTTATGCAATCCTGTAATTCTTGCTTGCAAGTAGTGTATTATGTAAATTTTGAGATGTATCTTCTTTGAGAAAATCTTGTGTTTTAGTTTTGTGTAGCATGGTGTTTCTTTCATTGGTTTTGTGTTGTTGTTATGGGAGTCTCAAGGCCACACTCACCCATGGGGGGAAGAGTAGCCTTGGGGGTTAAGGGTTTATTGGGACAACCATGGGTGTAGAGTCTCTCCTTGGAAAGGAGAAGGAAGAAAACATAGAAGTATGGACTCCATGTAGCCATTTCTCTTTTTTGTATTTTGGGGGTCATAAGGGATATGTATGCCTTGTAGCCTTGGGGGTCATAAGGAGATTTGTTGGGTTGTTATATTGTGGTAAGATGTGTGATGAAAAAGCCAAGTGTAGGCTTGTCTCTTATTATGAAATGTGCTTTCTCCCCTTGGTATTTAGTCCACCTTCACCCCAAGTTTTGGGTCATTATGATACTCATTGTTCATAGCCTTGGATGGGAGTTTTAATGTGCTTATTGTGTCATTGTTGATGTTGTTTTGCATGAATGTGTTTCCTTGTCTATGTGATGGTTCCCCAAGCTCGAGGGTGGCTTCTTAGAAGCCTAGGATGGGAGGTGAGCATCCCATGGTCTATCGATATTTTTACTTGCAGGATTATGAAGCTATGCTCATGTGGAAAAAGCTCTTAGAAAGCTCTTCTTTTGGTGTCATATTGAAGAAAAAGTATTGTGTTGATTGTAATCTTGATACCACTCCAAGATTTGTATATTTGTAACATTGTATTGAATACCTCTTGAGTCTTGAAAGGAAGGACTTGATTCTCTTTGTAATAGTTTCATCTTGAGAAATGTTGTGTATTTACTCAATGATAAAATTGTATGTATTCATGTTGGAAACTATTAAGGACAAGAGTTATTGTAATTCCTCATACTTTCATTTTATGGATTTCATTTGAATGAAAATTTTATTAGTTGTCAATATAACTATTTAAAACACACTCTCTCTCCCTTTCAATGTGAGTTTCTCAACATGTTAGAAGTAGTATTTTTGCTGAAAAATAATAGATTGAATGAAGAAGTGGATAATGTATTTCATTCACTTAAATGCAAAGTTCATGTTGAACTCTATGATAGGAAATCAAATTATATTGCATTCTTTTCCATGTTTATTAAGTAGTGAAAATTTGGATTTTTGAGTGTATGTAATAGTTTCCCTATCAAGAAAAGTTCGATAGTAAACATGAGTTAAAATATATAACCAATTTGTTTGTCAGTAATGTAATCAAAGGAAGGAGTGTGTTAGCCTTGTTAGTAGCACAAGGATATAAATTACTATGTGTATTGCAAAGAAAAAATTTACAAGAAAGTAATCAAACAATAGAGTAGAAGAGAACAAAAAATAAGTGCAAAAAAAAAAAAACAAGAAATAGAGACCTACAAGTCTTTGGAAAATGTATGGGAAAAAAATTCCCATACATTTTCCTAGCCACAGTCACTATTTTATTCCTCATAAAGTCCACCCACTTGCAAAAAAAAATTGAGAGAAACAAACATAAACATATTAATAAGATAACCTATTAGGGCCTAGTGGGTGGGACCCATCTGGGTCGCCACCCAAGAAGCCCAAGAAAGACCCCTCAAAGGCCTTTTAAAAAAAAAAATATTATTACATAAAAACAAAAGAAACAGATAAAAAAGAAAGAAATTGTAAAAAAATGTGCTTATGCAAAGTAGGGCTCTCGTAGTTTATTTAACAAAAAACATATACTTTTGGGGGGGGGGGGGGGGGGGTACCTTAGGCCCCACACCTCCGGGCCTCCTACGCATGGTAGGATGGTAGCCCTGCCAAGGCAGGGTACTACTTGCCATGTTGTGCGGGCCCCTGCCTTTGCAGGGGTACCGCACTGCAATGGTGACCCCCACATGACAGTCCCCCTCGGGGGACTTAAAAGAAAGAAAAGAGGGGTTGTGAAACCCCTTATTAAAATTTGATTTGATTTTTTTTAATTTGATTTTTTTTGTTTATTTATTATTTAAAAATAATTTAAATTTATTTATTAATAATTATATTAATTATTATTAATTAATACTTAGTTTATTATTATTTTTTTATTTAATTAAATTTATTTGAAATAGTTATTTTAGTAAATTTTATTTGTTATATGGTTACTAATTAATTAATTCATTTGCCTATTAATATGTTATATTTATTTATTTATTTATTTATGAATTAATTAATTAATATGTTTTATTAATTAACTAATATATTTATTAATTAATATTATATATATATTAATAAATTAATATATTTTAATTAATATTTTGTTTTGGATTAGTCCAATTTAATCCATCAGTGTAGATGATTGTAAAAGTTTTGCGATAATTCATTTATGGTCAGTAATGAATTTACTAGTATTTATGTTTGCATAATTATTTTAGGTAGTCAATTAAAGCTAATGTATCTAGTATACTTAATTGGGTTGGTATACTTGAATGGTCTTACTTGCACTTTTAATTTAAAACAGTCTAGATAATTTAGTTATCTTGAATACATAATTGGAAATTACTTACTTGGTGTAGTAGATTTAATCAACTATATATAAAAATTGATCCTTCTATATAAGATAATCATACAAGGACTTGTAGCATCCTGATGTTATTTTGAATCCTCTGTGAAACCTAGTATACATCATCGAACGTAGATTAGATCCATACACTCAATCTTATTCACAAAATTTTTTTAATGCAACACTCAAGCGGCCAATAGAGTTAAAGATTTTAACCCATTGTTTTATGAATATTTAATTGGAATGAAACTAAGACTTGTTAGTTAACCCTAGAACTTGTTGGGCATTTTAATATGCAAGGGGTGACCGTTAATGATAATGCCTCAATCAAAGTTAACCACACCCTCTCATTATCAACCGTTCAACTTAAGTCAACTGGTAACCTTAAACTTATTCATATAACCCTTTAAAAAAAAATTGGTGTGTTTTTGTGTGTTAAATTTTGGGCATGACATTTGGTATCAGAGCCAGGTTTCGTAACCTTGGGGGGAATTGGGCCATGTAATCGCTTAAAGTATGTAACACTGGGGAGAAATGGTTCTAGTAAACACTCGAAGGCCCACCAATTTTGAACAGAGCATGGTTGGTAAAATACTGAAAAAATTTAATTTTTCAGAAATTTTCCTATGTTTTAGTAAACTGCATTTTTGAGGGTCTTTGGTGCATTTTTGGGCTTGGATGCCTCCCAAAAGTGCGAATGAAATGTTGTCACTTCTAAAATTTGATTCTAGATCTTTTGAATACCTTTCCAAAGCATCAAGCAGTTCGCAATTCGGAGCTAGGACTAGAAAGCTATGCCTTCTCCTAGTAGACCCAATTTTATACATAGATTTTTGATAAATTTTAATAGTTTTATTAGTTTATTTTTTTATAAACAGTATGATGGCCCTTCATTACATTATCAAGGGGATTCTTGTGACCCTTGGGATCCATCAAATTATTATAATTCCAATTCCGTATAGGATGGATCACCTTTTGGTTTAATTTAATTCCATAATTCAACTTAATTTTTCTCTATAAGAGATGGACTAGGAACATGAAAATATCTTAATAAATCAAGTTAAGGGGTCAAAGTAAATTGGAAACATGTTATTGCATAAGAAGTTCATATAAACTAATATAACGAGTATACCTAGAAGAATAACTTAAGAGGGTTATGGACGGATTATGTTCAGTGTTGATGGAAACATGAATTAAAATTATTTGACCACATTATTAAGTAATATTAAGATGTGGTTATACACTCAACACGTATCAAGAAAAGAATTAGTTGTGGTGGGATTCACATAATGCTTGAAAGGAGAATAAATCAGATGTTATACAAATGTTCAACATTGGAACCACCTACCCTTATCTTGTGCATAATTTAAAACCTTATCATTTATGATGGAAATGTTGTTATGGTAGTGCTAGCAACTTAAACTACTTGTGAGGAAACATTTAGAAACTTCTTTATTGAGAGTCTAGGCTGCATAAATTTTCTGATAGGTTCTTTTCAACTTAAATAAGAAATAGTTTATCAAGCACATGTTAATAACAAAAGAGTACCCTAGGAGTAAAAATGTAAAGAGTAGCTTGGCCAAAAGATCAATCAACACATGATGACCCCACCTTGGAAATATGAAAGCGAAGACTAATATAGATAAGTAATGGAAGATTCAACTACCTAGAAATTCCTTCAGATTTCATGAATAAAACTTAAGGGGAGTTCTTAAGAATTTAGTATCAAATTACCAATCAATCTAATTGCGTAATGACTATAATATGATAGTAAAAATGAAGACAATACATGTGTCAATAGAGTTACTTGGTAATTGAATGTGGAGACCCTTATCAAGATACACTTCCAAGATGATACAAGGTTCAAGGTAGAAAGGTAACCTAAAATTCTTTTGTGTCCTAATATATTGTAAGGCAATTATGAATTACCAGGAGGTAGATGTCCGCTATGAATCAATGACCTTCTTGTCAGTGTTTTGTAAATAATTAATATGAATTGTAATGAAACTTTTGACAATCAATGACAATTTTTGAGACTAAAATGGAGCCGAAAGAGATAATATACATTTAATCTAGCATAAATAACTTGACTATCCTATGTTGTTGTAATTATCAGTGCATTAGTAAATTGGAACCTTGTTAATGCATTTATAAATAGAATAATATAATTTAGGGATTTTACTTTTGGGTAGTCCCTTGTGCAGTGCAGAGTTAGCTTAAAGATAAATCACCTACTATAAAGTAGAATTTTCTTTTGGGGCATACTACAGGAATGATGAATGAGAATATAAAACCTTTGGATAGACACGCCAAATCAAGTCCAATAAGATGGAGAGCTTGACCTAAATAAACATAAGACATAATTGTGAAAGTGATTCATTAAATCCTTATGGATAGTCATCAGACTCTTAGAGTATAACATACTATATGTCTTTACACCGTGTACAAATTGGTAGGCAACCCTCCTCGTGAGTCAATGTAATATGCTTGGGAATGTTGTGTAAAGTGGATATTATGTGGTAATATTGAGAGTAGTATGAAAACATAATGAAACATATGTATAGTAATATAAATTAACTAATGGAATGCCTTTTGTGATGAGTGAAGTACCCTAAGTGAGTGACTAGTTCAATTAGCTAGGAACGCAGTGGTGGACATCAAGTGCCAACTCACCAAATAGAGCCACTTGAGAAGTTTCTTGAGGGTTGTGATGCTAAAAATATTCCTATGAATTAATTATATTAGTTGAGGTACTCATGGAGTTGTTGTGCTGGTAACTGTATCTCTGGTCATTCCTATATTCCTAAACTTTATAGCCTTATAGATGTTGTAATAGAGTTTTTTTATGCCCTTTTGGCCTAAGTGAGTGGTCCTTTAAATGTTGTATAAGTACGATGATGTATTTTATGTTGTTGAGAGTGAGGCATAAGTGAATCACATTACAGTGGGAACTTCTCTCTCTAGGAGAGGAGGATGTTGTGATGTGAATACCATGATTATATGATTTGATGTAGTGAAAGAACTTATAGAGTAAGTAGGATGATTATTAGTAAATATATAGTTGTCTCCTAAGTTTTTTGTGTGTCTACCTCTCTTTCCAAATAAATGTTTTCTTGGAAAAACCTTAATGCTTTATCCTTGTGGTATTTATTCAATATTGTCATAATAAATGTATGACATGATTTCCTCGTCTCCCTCTTAGTGACGTCAAAATGTCACATAGTTCATGTAATGATTGTGGTAGAATATGGATTGCTAAATTTATTTTTCTTTTATTTTACTTTGTTTCACAAGTTGATTTTTGTAATTGCCAACAATGTAAAAGTAATTAATTTATGTGTTGGGCTGCTTGGCCAAACTTTATTTTAATGTCCTTAATTGCCTCAAGGACTTGTCTTTACTTATTTTGTGAATTTTTTTAACCAATGTGGCCACTTTTTGAATCTCACTTTGATGGAACGTTCTTTTCAATTTTTAAATTATGGATTTTATGATTATTTGATGAGGATCTTATGGTTGCAATTGTTGGCAAGTCCTTTCATGGTGGGTTGTATGAGAGAGAAGATTTATTGGGGAAATCCATCATATTTTATTATTATAAATAGGGAGAAACTGTAAAAAAAAATTCCATCACACTATGGATTTTATGATCACACTATGGAACGTTCTTTTCCATCACACTATGGAACGTTCTTTTCAATTTTTAAATTATGGATTTTATGATTATTTGATGACGATCTTATGGTTAAAATTGTTGGCAAGTCCTTTCATGGTAGGTTATATGAGGGAGAAGATTTATTGGGGAAATCCATCATATTTTATTATTATAAATAGGGAGAAACTGTAAAGAAGTTTTCCATCACACTATGTTCACCCTTGTCATTAGCGCTATCTATGACCATGCTAGTAGCCTTGGTAAGAGTATTTTATGGATTGTGATATGTATAGTCCTTGTAAGATTACTTTATGATCTTCTTTCATAGATATTATGTTAATATCAACAAATATAATATAAAGTTGGTACTAACTAAGGATTTGTAGAGTGACAAATGATACCTTTAGCATAATATTAGACCTATACTCTAGATATTAAAATTCATAGGGACTAACATCTACAGTGATGTTAGCCTACATTTGAGATATGTTGTAAGGAAGATGTCCCTTGTTTTAGTGCATTTCCTTGTGACCTCAGATCCAACATTGGTGTGTTGAATGGAATTACCTTACATGATCTTGTTGCTAGAAGAAGATATGGTAACTATGTAAAATAATATTAGATTGTGATGTTTGGATAATTCGTTCAATCGTACAATGTTTATACTTTTAAATGTTAGAATTGATTAAAATAAGGTAAAACATATCCTTAACATGTATCAACATTAGAATTCCTCATTGCATGAGATCAATGATTCAAAATTTATCCAATGGACTAAGCTAGATGTCAACCCTGGAACTTTAACCCTAAGTGGTGTAACTTCTAGGAGGAAGTTCATGCCTAGGGGGGGAGGATGTAAGGCCTCACCCTAGACCCATCATATTTTTTCTATTATCATTATGGTAGACCTAGTAATTGGCTTAATGTTTTGATTAGTTTAGTAGATTTTACCCTTTTGACAAAGATTTGATTATAGTAGATGATAATACATTATATTTTATGATGCTTTCTATACTCATAATGTTGACCCTATGATACATTATGACTGGCATTATGATGATTGATTTAGATGAATACTGAGATGTGCAATTAGGGAATTTATGTTGATATGAGTCGTTAGGAAAATGAAAATCAAGAAATGAATTATGTTGAGATGTGAATTTCATTTAGGGTTAAATGTAAGGTGATGATTTATTGATGACTATTTTATGATATAAATATGAATTCTAATTTATGGTTATTTTGATTTATGAATGTTTTGATGATGTGATAGATTTTATATGCTTACGTAAGTAACTAGGAAATGGAGATTTGATTTGATTATGATACGATGAGACTTCTATGGTGAATTGAAAGTTAATTACTTATGTGAAGTTTATGAGTGCACATGATGACAGGAGAGAAGAAGGTTACATTGAATATGCGAAGTGAATTTCAATTGATTATATGGCGATACAAATGATTTTTTAACTTGAATGTATTGATTCATATATGTTGTGGATTTATATTTCTTCGACTACTGATGTTGGATTTAGTGTGCAGGAAATTAGATCATGGTATTATCGGGGAGCCAAAGCATAGACCTATGTTAATTCTATTAAAGCCAAGGTTGCGTCTAATGAGAGATGAAACCTCATTGTATCATGTTTTATTTTGTAAACATAATGAGCATGTATGTATTGAATTAATATGTTTATTTGATTATTGTAAATTGTTATGTGAGTGCTCAAGTGGACATGCCACATGGCTTGTGATGTGTTATTTATGTTGTGTCACTTGACACTTGTAAGTGTACTTGTGGCCATGACATGTCTAATTGAGGATTGGATGCCCATCAACCTAGGATAGTACCCTTGCGGATCCCCATGTGAATCCCTTGGTTAGGGAGCTTGAGGTAATGTCTTATCAAAGAATTTCGAATTTGATCTTGCCATGAGTTTTGGGGGGGCTTAAAAGGTGCCTAGGGGTGTGTTTAGGCCATTCTTAGTAAGACCACTTGATATACCTATGGGTAAGGGTCAATTTTAACCATAGGACAACCCATAGTTGACCAAAAAACCCTCCCAAAAGTTGGATTTCAAAATGGCCGAAAATCAACCTTTGAAGCAAAGTCTTGGTAAGAGCTCCATCCATTAGAATGCAAGTCCTTTGCCCACCTTTTTGACCAACCTTTTTATAAGCCCATTTTTGGAAAGCTGTAAGAGGCTTAGGGAAGACCAACCAATTAGAAGGCTTTCCTTATCCCTAGGAGTTGTGGGAAGAAGTGTAGAGGTCTTTTTAGTGGAGTCTTTTCATTTTGGAGAGTTTTAACACCCACTCTCTAACTTAGAGACTAGACTAAATTTGGAGGAGCTTAAGGAAGGGAAGCTTGGACAAAAAGGAAACTCATCCTCAACTTTTTCCATTTGCTTTTGATATAGGTTGGTGGCTCCACTTTAAATCCATGAAGTTGCTTGTGGAATGAGGAAAATGTGTGATATTGAATGTTGAAGTTTTCTCTTGTTGTTATGTTATGCAATCTTGTAATTCTTGCTTGCAAGTAGTGTATTAAGTAAATTTTGAGATGTATCTTCTTTGAGAAAATCTTGTGTTTTAGTTTTGTGTAGCATGGTGTTTCTTTCATTGGTTTTGTGTTGTTATTATGGGAGTCTCAAGGCCACACTCACCCATGGGGGGAAGAGTAGCCTTGGAGGTGAAGGGTTTATTGGGACAGCCATGGGTGTAGAGTCTCTTCTTGGAAAGGAGAAGGAAGAAAACATGGAAGTATGGGCTCCATGTAGCCATTTCTCTTTTTCATATTTTTGGGGTCATAAGGGATATGTATGGCTTGTAGCCTTGGGGGTCATATGGAGATTTGTTGGGTTGTGATATTGTGGTAAGATGTGTGATGAGAAAGCCAAGTGTAGGCTTGCCTCTTATTATGAAAAGTTCTTTCTCCCCTTGGTATTTAGTCCACCTTCACCCCAAGTTTTGGGTCATTATGAGACTCATTGTTCATAGCCTTGGATGGGAGTTTTAATGTGCTTATTGTGTCATTGTTGATGTTGTTTTGCATGAATATGTTTCCTTGTCTATGTGATGCTTCCCCAAGCTTGAGGGTGGCTTCTTAGAAGCCTAGGATGGGAGGTGAGCATCCCATGGTCTATCCATATTTTTACTTGTAGGATTATGAATCTATGTTCTTGTGGGAAAAGCTCTTGGAAAGGTCTTCTTTTGGTGTCATATTGAAGCAAAAGTATTGTGTTGATTGTAATCTTGATACCACTCCAAGATTTGTATATTTGTAACATTGTATTCAATACTTCTTGAGTCTTGAAAGGAAGGACTTGAGTCTCTTTGTAATAGTTTCATCTTGAGCAATGTTGTGTATTTACTCAATGATAAAACTGTATGTATTTATGTTGGAAACTATTAAGGAGGAGAGTTATTGTAATTCCTCATACTTTCATTTTATGGATTTCATTTGAATGAAAATGTTTAGTTGTCAATATAACTATTTAAAACACACTCTCTCCCTTTCAATGTAAGTTTCTCAACATGTTAGAAGTAGTATTCTTCCTAAAAAATAATAGATTCAATGAAAGAAATGGATAATGTATTTCATTCACTTAAATGCAAAGTTCATGTTGAACTCTATGATAGGAAATCAAATTATATTGCATTCTTTTCCATGTTTATTAAGTAGTGAAAATCTGGATTTTTGAGTGCATGTAATAGTTTCCCTATCAAGAAAATTTTGGTAGTAAACATGAGTTAAAATATATAACAAGTTTGTTTGTCAGTAATGTAATGAAAGGAAGGAGTGTGTTAGCATAAGGATATAAATTACTATGTGTATTGCAAAGCAAAAATTTACAAGAAAGTAATCAAACAATAGAGTAGAAGAGAACAAAAAAAAAAGTGTAAAATAAAAATAAAAAAAAGAAATAGAGACCTACAGGTTTTTGGAAAATGTATGGGAAAAAAATTTCCATACATTTTCCTAGCCACAGTCACTATTTTATTCCTCATAAAGTCCACCCACTTGCAAAAAAAAATTGAGAGAATAAAACATAAACATATTAATAAGATAACCGATTAGGGCCTAGTGGGTGGGACCATCTAGGTCGCCACCCAAGAAGCCCAAGAAAGACCCCTCAAAGGCCTTTTAAAAATATATATATTATTGCATAAAAAAAAAAGAAACAGATAAAAAAGAATTTTTTGTTTTAAAAATATGCTTATGCGAAGTAGGGTTCTCGTAGTTTATTTTTTAAAAAAAATTTTTAAAAAAAACTTTTTTTTGGGGGGGGGGGGGGGGGGGACGTCAGGCCCCACACCCCTGAGCCCCCTGCGCATGGCAGGACGATGGCCCTACCAAGGTAGGGTAGCACCTGCCATGTTGTGCGGGCCCCTACCTTTGTAGGGGTACTGCATTGCAGTGGCAGCCCCCACATGGCAGTCCCCCTTAGGGGACTTAAAAGAAAGAAAAGGAGGGGTGTGAAACCCCTTATTAAAATTTGATTTGATTTTTTTTAATTTGATTTTTTTTGTTTATTTATTATTTAAAAATAATTAAAAATCATTTTTTTATTTATTAATTATTAAATATATTAATTATTATTAATTAATATATTTATTAAGTAATACTTAGTTTATTATTATTATTTTATTTAATTAAATTTATTTCAAATAGTTAATTTAGTAAATTTTATTTGTTATATGGTTACTAATTAACTAATTTATTTGCCTATTAATATGTTATATTTATTAATTAATTAATATATGAACTAATTAATTAATATGTTTTATTAATTAACTAATATATTTATTAATTAATATTTTATATATATTAATTAATTAATATATTTTAATTAATATTTTGTTTTGGATTAGTCCAATTTAATCCATCAGTGTAGATGATTGTAAAAGTTTTGTGATAATTCATTTATGATCATTAATGAATTTACTAGCATTTATGTTTGCATAATTATTTTAGGTAGTCAATTAAAGCTAATGTATCTAGTATACTTAATTGGGTTGGTATACTTGAATGGTCTTACTTGCTCTTTTAATTTAAAACAGTCTAGATAATTTAGTTATCTTGAATACGTAATTGGAAATTACTTACTTGGTCTAGTAGATTTAATCAACTATATATAAAAATTGATCCTTCTATATAAGATAATCATACAAGAACTTGTAGCAACTTGATGTTATTTTGAATCCTCTGTGAAACCTAGTATACATCATTAAACGTAGATTAGATCGGTACACTCAAACATATTCATGAACTTTTGTTATGCAACACTCAAGCAGCCAATAGAGTTAAAGATTTTAACACATTGCTTTATGAATATTTAATTGGAATGAAACTAAGACTTGCTAGTTAACCCTAGAACTTTTTGGACATTTTAATATGCAAGGGGTGACCGTTAATGATAATCCCTCAATCAAAGTTAACCACACCCTCTCAGTATCGACCATTCAACTTAAGTCAACTTTTAACCTTAAACTTATTCATATAACCCTTTAAAAAAAAAAGTTGGTGTGTTTTTGGGTGTTAAATTTTGGGCATGACACTACCCAACAAAATATGACAAAAATCCATAGGCACGATATCACATAACACTTTATCATAGTACTTTCCAATTTTCAAATTCACATAACATTGTTCACTTACCAATAGTGTATGCTCATCCTTGATCCATAAAATCTGATAGGATCTCGGGTGTTTCAACCTTTCCAACTATAATTTAGTAACCATTTCCTCAGATGCCAAATTCTCTGAGCTTCCACTATCAATGATTACCTTCCACACTTCTTCAAAAACTCTACATTTAGTCTTGAACAAAATTTTCCTTACCGGATCTTCTTTATTACCTTCACTCCAAAGTTCTCTCTTGACCATCAAGTTCTTTTCCTTCTCAAGTTAATTCGGTGAGTCTTCTTGCACCAAAGAATTTCTACTGCTACCGAGATTCTTACTTGCATGTGTACACTCAAATGACCTATGTCCTTCTCCACAATTGTAACAAGTTCCTCAAAATCCACCTCTGCTATAACCACCTTGGTAGTTATTGCCTCTTCTTGTAGAACTTTCACCTTTCCACTCAGTCTTACCTTTATCTAGATTTATCTTGTCCTAATCATATCTATTGTTTTCACCATAAGATCTACCTCTTCCTCTAGGGAATCTACCACCTCTTCCTCTTTGTCTTTTCTCATGTCTTTTGTTCAATATCTCCTCAACTTCAAGGCAAACTGATAGGCTTCCTCAATGTTTTCCAATTTAACCAAACTGATTTCTTCTTGGATGGAAACTCTTAACCCATTTAGGTACCTAGCAATTCTTTCCACTTCATCTTCATCATGTCTAGATCTGATATCTAATCTATAGAATTCCTCAGTATAATATTTCACCAAGCTATCTTTCTTCCTCAAACTTTGCATTCGCCTAACTAGGTTAATCTGATAATCACAAGGTAAGAACTTTCTTTTCAACTTATTTACCATCTTATTCCATACCTTGATTTTCTCTTTGCCTTTCCTCTTTCTATCCAATTGTAGATGCTCCCACCATAAGGATGCATGATTCTTCAACTTTGTGCTTGCAATATTCACCTTCTTTTCCTCAGGGACATTATCATACTCAAAGTTCTTTTCCATCTTGGTGATCTAGTCCACCAACTCATCCAAATCCAACTTTCCACTATACTCAGGGGGATTGAAATATGGTGTAAACTTCAAATTTTTCAAAGCCTTCAACAATCTTTCCTCACCCTAATCCATCACAGCTGTAGGTTCTGCAACATCTTGTTCTTCTTCAATTTCTTCATCACTAACATCTTCAAGATGTCTTCCTCTACGTTGGGTTGTCTCAACAGCTTCTAACCTAGCAGCAAATTGTCTCAACATGTCTTCCAATCTTGGATCTACATCTCGCCCCCCACGAACCATCTTGAAAACCCTCTGTAATTATAGGTCAGATCACAATCTACTACCCCACAAAAAATATCAACTAGGGTTTAACAAGAAGGAAACCTCAAACCTAATTCACAAATTAGATCCATATCTCAACCTTCACTCTAATACCACCTGACACAGGGCTGATCAGGATGAGGGGCCAAAGGAACACCCTAATCCAAATCCACCTTGCAAAGATCACACACAGAAGCAATTACACAACAAGTGAGACAAAGAATGCAGAACATATCTTTATTATTCATCAAATTGATTCATACATGTCAGGTTGTAAGGCCTTCCCGTTAGGGCCAGATACATCAAATTCAATTACAACAATCCTCCAACATGTGAGGATTCAGAACTACCTTCAAAATTCTAACTGATACCACTAATCATCTACCTTCTGAAAACTCCTGCCTAAAACTACAACCAACACTATATTTATACAAGAGGCTACTGAAACAAGTTGGCCTTCAGATTCCTCATTAACAGAAGGAACGACTAGATCTAGGTCCAAACGCTTCCCAATGATTGATACCAACATTAACTCTGCGACCCCAATTAAATGCACAAGTCGGCCTCAACAAGAAAGCAAAATAAACAACTCATTAAGTAAGGATAATCGAGCGCCATAAAATAACTGACCAACTCAGTTAAAGAAGGAAATCGAGCAACTACCGAGCCAACTCTGTTAACGAAGGAACCGAGCAACACAGAAAACTCAAACTTGTTTTTGGTGACACGGGATTGCCAGGGACCCGAGATGCTCCTACATCATGTACGAATGCAAGACGATTGAACAGATCTTGTCCATTCATCATTCTCACCTTTTTTAGTAGTTTCTGACAATTTCTCCTGATCCGTATGTTTAATCTCACTTTTCTTATTAACACAAACACTGCACTACCCAGGTAACTGAAGAAAATATTTGCCTCCTAAACTTCTTTTATCTATTCATTCTCCTCAATGTCAGTTACAACACAACTAGAACATGTTTGGTTTACAAAATGTAAGATAGTTGTTCTCCTTGGTAGAAGCTAAGCTCCTGATAAAAAGTGCATGCTATGTATGCTTCTACTAGATACACCATACCATACCTCATCCCATGTGACAACATGATAGATGAAAGATCAATCGAGATGAAGAGTGACAAGTATTTTTGCCATCTGTTTTATGTATGTGTCAAAGATTTTTAAAAAATCCTGACCCGCTCAAAATAATTTGAATGAATACAAAAAATTACTCTCCCGCCCAATATCAGTATACTATTAAATCCCCCCCAAAATTTTAAATCAATATGGCTACTTGTTTTTGGTTTTCATCGAGTGGGATGTCCAGTGCTCAACCTCCAACCATTTCCGCACAAAATGTTCCCTCACCAGACAATCTGAAGCGTAAATCACCATTTTTTACTCTGAAAATGTCAATGTCTACACCGATGTGCCTACGGAGAAGGTAAAATTTTGGAAAAAGGTAAAATCATCTTTCTTATTCTTTTGATTTTATGCTCCCTTCATAATTTCAAATGCCATCATCGGATGAGAAGATGTCTGCTGGCATATATGCAAAGTGTGAAATCTTGCATAGGCATGATAAGAAGACTCTTTAATCGAATGAATGTAAAATCTGGCAATGAAGGCAAGGCACACAAAGCCCCAAAAAATAAATTAGTTTCATGGGAACCAAGATTGCAGGATGCGTTATGAATCTCCAAAGCTTTCTATGAGCATGTGCTTTGTAGGTTTGTAACATAAATCAATCAAGAAATATTCATATTTAGGTATTTCATAATGAGTTTGTTTTTAAAAGTCAAGCTTACATTCTTACCTATTTCGATTTAAGAATAGGAAAATTTGTTGATGAGCAGCAAGTTCTTTTTGGAAATTTTAGGATAAAATCTTTTCTTCCAAGGAGTAGGCCTTGTCCTCTTAGTTTCATTTCCATCATGTTTACTATGCAAATTTTTCATTGCCATTTTAGCCATTTGAATTTTCTATTTTTCATTTGTATGGTTTTATTAATCACAAAACTCCCCCCAAAAAAATGGTTTCATGAGAACCAAGATTGCAGGATACGATGTGAATCTATTAAAATGGCTTTTTAAAATTTCAAGCAAATGCTAGTAGCAGATCTAAGGCTGATTCAACAACTATTGCTAGCATCATCTCGCCTATGCCAATACGGAAGCTAATACAGGGGTTGGACATCCATATAAAGTGGATTTATTATCAAATGTTAGAAGTGCTCTGGTAGACATCATTGACATGCTCTTGGAAATGCAAAACCTTGTTGGAATACCAATCACAAAAGAAAATATTAAAACTATTTCTTTTGAACATATTCATTCACTTTTCATTTATACTACAATCCCCTTTATTAATATTTTTCTATTTAAGTATTATTTTTGAAAAATAAAGTCTATAAATTTAACAAGATATTTTCTTGGCTGGAATTGAAATGACAACTACTGCATCAGTTTGGGCAACGAATTTGATTCTCAAAAACCCTGGCGTGGCTAAGAAAATACAAGAGGAAATCGATTCAGTGGTCCTTCTGAAGCTTTTGAAATCTCTCTTTTCAACAACTCAGATTTAATCGCACTTGCGCGATTAAATCTAAGGAGTAAAAATGTTGAGCATACAAGTGTATGAGATGGAAAATGTTGTGTTTTTTCACCATCGAAGATCAATGGTCCAAATTTCATTTTGATCGCGTGATTAAATAGATAAGATGTTCAAAAAGTTAAGTGCGCAAGTGTGTGGTCAAAAACATCATGCATTTTCTGCATTGTGGGTCTCAGTTACCTCATTTTCAAAGGATTTAAGAAGTTGTCATCTTCTCTGAGTCGTGTGTGTTTTCGACTATCTTGTCAAAAATGTTGTGTTGTTTTTGCACCTGCATTATTTTTACCTCAATGGATGCTATCGACATAAAATTTAATATTTTTTCTTTTAATTGTGGGTAAGTTATTTATAATTTTATTTACTTTCAATCTTCATGTAATAGTTGTTGAATCAAGTTAAACAAGTTCCACTTGTGTGTGTGAATTTTGTACCTAGCTGTAGACACAACACTTCAATAAAACATTAGAGGTTAGCAAAAACCAAAATCTTGCAAATAATTGAAACTATGCTAACTAGGTGATTTACTACCTTCTAGTAGATGTGAGTATGATACTCTTAAATCAGACCAAGATCAATGACAATGCAACACCTAAACGAAGGATTTGAATGAAAAATATGAAAGACTAGATGAATGCAGATTAAGCTATATTTTTGTATTTTCTATGCAATAATATGAAATTTGTATGAATCTAATCTAGAATGAAATTGAATGCAGATTTAATCTAAGAATGATATGAATGTAAAGCTATGATATGAAAATATGAAAGATTATGATCAACTATGAAAGATCTCACAAATCGCCTATCGCAAGTGCTCAATCCTTCAATTGCCAATTCGCCAGAGTAATTTTGCAAATTTGAGTGTTAATGGAAAATGAAGAGCTGAGCCTTGATTTTATAGAAATCCAGGGCTTTGGGGATGCAAGAGAAAAGCCATAAATCACTCTTGATAAACTCAGGTTGATTTTTGAGTTATCAAGAAATTAGAGATAATTAACTCACAAAAATCATGCAAAAGCAGAGTTTTACTCAAAATAGAGTTTTAGGTAAAATTTCAACTCATCATCAGATGTTGAGTTTAATTTTAAAATTGATTGTTAATTTCTAGTTGCCTACTTTTCTGATTGCGCATGATTTAATTATAAATTAATTAAAAATAAAGTAATTTATTCTCAACTTAACTGATTTTTTTGAAATTAAAACAATTGATTTATGGGTTAATCAATTATTAAATCAAACTTTATCCAAAAACTATATTATTAAATATTGACAACTGACATTAATTAATTAAAAAAGAATTTAATCAATTAGTCATGAGATTTTAGATTTATTTTCAAAATTAAATAATACAATTTAGGAATAAATATAATTAAATGTAATTAAACAATTAAGTGGCAGTATTAAATCTAATTAATTAAATATTCAAAATATTCAATTAATCAAACTTTAGGATAAATAAGATTTATCACCAAATAATTATTAAATTAAAGATAATTAGGATAAATAGGTATATCGTTAGGAATATTCCCTGATGCAGAATTTAGGATAAAATCAATTAGGATTCAATAATGTGCAGATGTGCCTTAGGTTAGGACTTTGATGTCAATTTCGTTCGAATTGAATATGTGGGAGGTTAATGAACTTATAGCCCATTTTTGGGGTATTACATTTTGCCCCTCTTTGAATCACTGTGCAAAGCATAGTGGTTCAAAGAATAGTCTGTGTATGATATACATATGAAACTGATTTGATTTGAAAGATTAATTGATTCTGAGACAGAAATCGATTGAAAGATTTAAAGATTCAAGATTTGAGATTTAGGTCCTGAGTGACCCTAGATAATGTCAACTATAGAAACAATGAACTAATGACTATGAAAAAGTGCCAAAATTCCTGATTATAAACCTTATGATTGCAAAGAAGTGAGTGACTGATTCCAAACCTCAATGTCCTTGTATGAATCATATTGGTATCACATCCTGAACCCATCAGTTACGAAGAAACAAGGAAATGACGCTAATGAATTGATAGTTATGAAAAGCTGATATAGTTTACAAGATAGATTTAGGATACTAGATTGATATGGATCTCGATGAATCTGATATTCCCCAAGAATCACTAGATTTGCCCCAAGCGATGAGGACTTTAGATGAATTAGCAACTAGACGTGGTTGTTGTCTTGATTACTGAGGATAGATTTGATTTTCAAAAATAGATTGAAAGACTTTGAATGATGTGCAATACCATGCCCCCTTCGGGATTAAAATTGAAATCTGACAAGAAAAGTCAGCGTTATAGTTTAGAAGCATATTAATTGATTTGAGAAATGGTTATACATGTTTGAGAATGCATTCTGCATCATTTAGAGGACCTGAAGACCAAGTTTGACTAGGTTAAACCATGAGTTGATCATGGGTGACCAAGTTGAAATTTTGATAGTTTGATGTAAGATAATTAGTTAAGTTGAATTCTAGATTTTTGTGAAGATTGAAGGTCGATTATGCAAGTAGTCAAACATCCTGAGTCTAAAAATTTTAAATCATGATTTTGACATAGTAAATGATCTCAGATTTCAATTTTGATCCTGAAAATGGGTTCAAAATGTCGAAATTAGCTAGGGGTGCAATTTTTATGAAAAATAGAGCACTTTTGAAAATTAGGTCAAAAGCTATATAAAGGCCGGCAGGGTCATTTTCAATTCATTTTCACCGTTGACTTTTGAAAACCTTGTGGAGCCCTCTGAGTGAGAAAATGGTAGAAATGAAGGTACCTGTCAATTCCCATCAATTTGAGTGCAGCCGCAGACATCAAAGACCTCGACAGTATGGACATCCAGTAGGTGGACCTTTGTGCCTCTCTGATAATTTAATTTTTACATGTTTGTAGCATGTTTAGGTCATTTTTCGTACGTTTGTAATTTTGAATTTTCGCATGCATGAAATCTTGTACGACTGTCCTCCATGACTCATACAACTTGACTCGTACGACTTTCCAATTTAATTTCCTTTGTCGTATGAGAACCCCCCAAGACTCATATGAGAGGGACCCAAGAGTCATATGACATTTCGTCAGGTCCCTCCTCTATCGTACGGGAAGCCTTCTAAAGTCGTATCAATATGCTTTATCATATGATACCTTGCAGAAACTCATACGAGTTTTAGTGCCAATTTGAATTGTCGTATGGGAAACAGTGAGCTTAAAACTCCATCTTAGGTCAAAATTTTTGATTTTCTAGTTTCTTAGGCCAATTACTGAGCTTTAAATGTACCTTCTGAGATAGTTAACTATTCAATTTTTGTACTGTTAGCCTATTTTTCAACCCAATTACTAATAGGATTCTCTATTTTTGTGTTGTGTAGGTTATATATCCTGATGTTCATGTGCACATTTCTCATCTTGCCACTCAGAGACTCTGTGTATCACTGCCTGACCCTATGAGGGTACATCTTGCTTCCTATGGTTTTGAGTATCTGATCCGATTACCCAAGATTAGGGTAAACCATGGACTATTGACTACCTTGATAGAGAGGTTTCATTCTGAGACCTAGACTTTCCACTTGCTAACTAGAGAGATCACTGTCACACCTGAGGATGTGTACAAGATTCTGTGCATACCATTCCATGGTCAACATCCTGATTATGTGAGTTCGGGGAACTCAAATCTACTAGCATTCAGATGTCTTTTCGGAGATGATACAAAGCTGACTACTTCTATTTCTTGGGAGACCTTGGTACAGCACTATGGGAAGACCCATAGACTAGAGTGCATTATTGTTGGGATGATAGGAGGTGTCATTATGTTCAACCATCAATAGAATGGTTTATTGATGGGCTGGGCGCCAATGGTGGCACGGTTGATGGCTACTCCTTCTGACTTAGTGTGGGGTCAGTGCATGCTTGCACATATGTTCTCTGAGATGCATGAGATCATGTATCAGGAGGGCAAGTCTTTTGCCTCTGGTGCTTTAGTCCTTCAGATATGGGCCTGGGAGCACATCCCAATTTGTAGACTAGTGTGTCAGTCACAACACTAGCCACAGGAGCCGGTGATTTATATGTTTACACAAGTTTGTATGGGCCATACAGAGTACTTCAAGAGGTGCCTAGATGATATGAAATTTGTAGTATATAGACCATATTTTCTTATAGAGGCTTGGCCTACCACCAGAGAGAAGTTCAATTATTTCTGTCAAAGCTGTGTATTGATAGGATGACCCACATCTGTCCTAGAGCAATTTCTTATTACCAGGGTATGGAGGCAATATGGCATCATCCAGGATGCACCATAGGAGCACGTTGCATATGCATGGATTCTAAGAGAGATTGGATTAGGATGGGGCCCTTGGCTATCATATGCCTTATGCACACAAGAGTATAGTGGTATAGTCGGTAGAGACTAGGATTATAGAGAAGATGTGGCTAATGCCAGTGTCATAGATGGTTTCATTGGATGGCTTGTAGAGAACCCAATTTTTTAGGTTCTCGGATCTGACATAGTTGATTCCTTCCATAGAGGAGGCCATGGATGTTACAAGTGCCCCAGTAGGTCGAGGACATAGGCATGCATAGGCACAGATACCTCAGCCTACACCTCCTAGGCCAAGAGTAGTGGTGACACCATAGAGACCAGCTACACATGCTAGATCACCTCCTCATCCTACTAGTTCTTCAGCAGTCAGACCTACAGGTACTTCAAGGAGACATACTAGAGGAGAGAGTGGTACTTTGGGTAGTGTGGGCACAGTGGATGATATACTTGCAGCTGAGAAGGTTGTAGGTGGGGATTTTGATCCTTTACAGGAGGATACCGATTTTGATCTAGGTTTTGAGGTGAGACACCGTAAGGTGCAGAGAGCAGAGACTACAGAGCAGCCTGCTATAGATACTAATATGCTGATGACAGATGCTGATCCTAGTTTACCACTTACTCCATAGGAGGTCGTGAGGAGACTCAAATTACAGGTTAGGGACCTGAAGGTGCACAGTACTTGCTAGGAGGAGAGGTTTCTTGAGGTAGATAGACAGTGTTCTAAGCTTCATGGTGCAGTTCAGAGATTACAGGCAGAGGTTATTCATCAGACCTCTCAGGCCACATATTATGTGTCTACTTATTATACTATTGTCCTAGTTGCACAGAGAGTTCCTTCGTATTCTCAGTATATGTTAGCATCAGAGGGAGCTAGGGTGCCTAGAGCCAAGGTAGTGCCAGATGCACCACCACCACCTCCTCCACCTAGTCACTGATCATGTATCGGTCATTTGTTATCATTAAGTTTTTAGGTAACTAGATAAATCAATATAATGCCCACTAGTTATGAAACCATAGACATATGAATATTGATTTGTATGCGCAAGAATCAATACAACACCCACTGGCTAGACAACCATGGACATATGAATATTGATTTTGTTTTTGGAATGTTAGATTAGATATAAGCACCAAGGCATAAATGCCAGGATGACCTGAATATCATATCCATTTTTATATAGCAATTTGTATAAGCATCAGAACATAAATGTCATAATGACTTGAATATGCCTTGCATTCAAACACATCAAACAGTCAAGAGATCATTGTAAATCCAGTGTGAATTACCCGTAGTAACCCTTTATCATTCACATCCTTAGGCAAGATTGCATTTCACAGTAGGAGAAAGAACTCACTCAAAAAGACAATAGCTAGATCAAACTTCTTTGAATTTTCTAGGTATCAACGGTACTCATAGCCATCCAATTCGAGATAGAGGCTCTTACAGACGGACACCATTTCAATCCAAAATTTCCAAAGTTGTTAGATTTTCACATACAAGCAGAAGACAAAGAAAACATTATGCCTCTAGTCATCACTCTCTAAATCATGTAAAGGACATCATCGAAGAGCTCAAAGAGACACAATATGAAAAATCTCAATGTGAATTAGTAAGCATACAAGGAGATAAAAGCATGTAAAAAGCATAGATTGTTTTCAGTTTGTGTTGATGTTTGATTGCATTGTTGTAGATGCAAAATCCTTTCTGGAGTGGACACAGACTGACTGACTCAAATGAAGCTTCAAAGGACTTTGACTGGATATGACTCATCTAAGATACAATGGAGGCCATAGGATATGACTTTGATTGCCCCCAAGTTTGAAACATTGATAGGATACAGACACTTAAGCTGATTGGTGTATAGACTAACTTATTGAAAACAGGAATGCAGAAACAAACCAAGAGATATGTACAAACTAAAGAAAGACTGAAAGTTGGGAAAGACCAAGATTGCGCTATTAGATGGAGTGTTTTGAACAAGTGGCACCCATTTGCCAGATTTTCACCATCTTGGTAGAGATTCTATTTTTTCTACCAAGGCGCCTGTTTCCAGGTTTTCACCAAGGCACTTTTTATTTTTCTCATTTTTTTTGTATTTTTCATTTTTTCAATTTTTTTGATATTTTTGGTATTTTTCATTTTTTTGTGAATCATCAAGGAACCTATTGCTAGGTTTTCACCAAGATGTTCATTTTTTCAAGACTTTTTCATATTTTTAAGATTTTTTCAGGACATTTTACCATACATTGAATGCCTTAGGCATAGAATTTCTTCAGATGGAGAATGTTGATTGGTTCTCAGAGCTATTCTCCTTTTTTCATTGAGAGTTGATAGGCACCAAAGCCAAAAGTAGCAGTGATAACAAAGGGACCCAGCCAGTTGGGTTCAAACTTCCCCTTGCATTCTCTATGTGATTGATTTTTAGGATTCTCTCTCAAGACTAAATCGCCAACCTAAAATTCTCTGTGTCTGACTTTCTTATTGCATCCTCTAGATATTATTTTTTGATATACTCTAAGATGATCATACGCTTCTTGTCTATGTTCATCTAGTAGTTCAAGTTCTTGCAACCTAGACACTCTGTAGTCATCATTAGTTACTAGACCATGCATTCTGATTCTTAGTGATGGGATTTCAACCTCAATAGGCAATACCGCTTCAGACCCATAAACTAAAGTGAAAGGTATAGCCCCAGTGGGCATTTTGATACTTGTTCTGTAGGCCCAGAGAGTTGGATTAATCATGAGATGCCAGTCTCTTCCTATTTTATTAACTGTACGGTGCAATATTTTTAGTAGATTCTTATTAGAAGCCTCTGCTTGTCCATTCCCTTGAGGATAGTAGATAGAGGACCAATGTTGTGTAATCTTGAATTTGGCACATAGATCATCTAAGTCTTTGTTCTTGAATTGTCCACCATTATCTATGACTATAGAATGTGGAATACCATATCTACAAATGATGTAGTTCAAAATGAACATAGAAATTTGCTTGCCAATTGCTTGTGTCAAAGGGACTGCTTCTACCCATTTTGTGAAATAATTTGTACCTATGATTATATGGGTATATCCATTAGAAGAATAAGGATGTATGGCTCCTATAAGATCAAATGCCCACTGGTGAAAAGGCCATTGTGTAGTAAAGGGAATTAGATCTCTCCCTGGAGCATGAATTAAATTACCATGTACTTGGCACTTTTGACAGTTTTTAGCAAACTTGATAGACTCTTTCTCCATTTTTGGCCAATAGTACCCAGCCCTAATAAGTTTTCAAGCTAGTGTTAAACCATTCAAGTGTGACCCACATATACCTTCATGGACTTCCTCAAGTGCACATTGTGACTCTTCCCATTCTAAACATCTAAGTAGCATACCATCTAGACCTCGTTTGTATAGATCATGACCAATGATGACATATCAGGAGGCATTGCGGATAAAGTATCTCTTTTCATGGCGGTTAAAGGTATGGGGAATGATTTGGTCTTTGAGATAGGAGAATATGATTTTATATCTAGATGAATCATGACCAACAATGGTGTAGATCATGCGGGTTTCAGGGGAATCATATGTAGGATAAGATAGTGCTTCCACCAGGAACTCATAGCGTAGCTCATGTTCAGGCTGCTACAATAAAGTAGATAGTGTTGACATTACATCGATAACCCTATTCTTTGTTCTAGGAGTTTGCTCAAATGTGATAGATATGAAATATTTCTTTAGATCATCTACCATTCTTTTGTATGGAATGAGATTTTCATCTTTTGTTTGGTACACATCATTGACTTGATGGATTACAAGTTGTGAGTCTCCATGAATGTGTAAGTATGTTACTCTCCACTCAATTGCTATTTTCATACCATTTAAAAGGGCTTCATATTCAGAAATATTATTTGTACAAGGAAATTTAATTATGAATGCCTTAGGAATGGAGTATCCCTGAGGAGTGATAAACAAAATGCCTACTCCAGATCCATTTTGTGTATAGGAGCCATCAAAGAACAATTGCCATTCTGTAGAAGAAAGACTCATGATAGAGGAATCTGGAAATTCCATTTGCATTGGTGTGTCATCAAACAAAGGTGCATCTACTAACTGATCAGCAATAACTTGGCCTTTAATAGCTTTTCTTTCAGCATATTCAATGTCAAATTCACTTAAGAGCATGACCCATTTGGCTAATCTACCTGTTAGGGCAGCTTTGCTTAGTAGGTATTTTAGTGGATCAATCTTAGCTACCAAATGTGTGGTATGAGCTAACATGTAATGTCTTAGTTTGTATGATGCAAAGATCACAGCTAGACAAGCCTTTTCAATCATAGAATAGTTCTTTTCGTATGCCACCAATTTTCTACTGATATAGTATATAGCTCTTTCCTTCTTGTTCTCATCATGTTGTGCAAGGAATCATGTATCTGTAGTGGAGATATATAATATCAAAGGCTTCCCTTGAATAGGAAGCATCAAGATAGGAGGATTTGATAGATATTTCTTGATATGATTAAAATTCTTTTCACATTCCTCACTCCATGCAAAGGTCACACCTTTATGTAATGTCTTTGTAAAAGGTTGTGATATGTCCACTAGCTGAAATATGAAGCATCTAATAGATTGTACTCTCCCTTGTAATGTTCTCATTTGACTAATATTCTTTGGGGGTTGCATCTCCATTATAGCCTTTACTTTAGCTAGATCAACTTCAATGCCCTTCTTTGAAACTATGTATCCTAAGAGCTTTCTAGAAGTGACACCAAAAGCACACTTCTTAGGATTTAGTCTAAGACTAAATTTTTCCATTTTGTCTAGTATCTTGCTCAAGTCATTTAGATGTTCAGCTCTAATCATAGATTTTGCTAAAGTATCATCAACATAATCCTCCATAGTTCGATGCATCATGTCATGAAAAATGGATGTCATAGCTCTCTGATATGTAGCATAGCCATTTTTAAGCCCAAATGGAATGACATTCCAACAGAAGGCACCCCATGCACATGTAAAAGTAATTTTCTCTTGATCCTCTAGAGCAATTTTTATTTGATTATATCTGAAGAAACCGTCCATTAAAGAATGCATCTCAAAGCCTGCAGTCATGTCCACTATCATATCAATGTTAGGTAGTGGAAAATCATCCTTAGGGCATGCTTTGTTTACATCTCTAAAATCTGTGCATACTCTTATTGATTTGTCTGGTTTTGAAATAGGTACAATATTAGAGATTCATTCAACATGATTAATAACATGGATGAATCCAACTTTTAGTAGTTTCTCTAATTCAGCTTTTACCAAGAGTGCAACATGTGGATGCATCTTTCTCAATTTCTGCTTAACAGGTTTGATGTTAGGAGCTATAGACAAATGGTGCATTATAAGATCAAGATCCAACCCTGGCATATCTAAATACTTCCATGCAAAGTTGATCTTCTTTTCTTTGTTAGGAATGTTGTAAATTTTTGCTTCTCTTCTTCTGATAAAGATTGTGCTACATGGATCAACTGTGGTTCCTCTGTTGTTCCCAAGTTGATAGATTGAGTGAGCTCAATTAGAACTAGAGATTTGTCCTGTAAATGACTCAGAAGGACATCAAATATCTCATCCTTAGGCACCTCAGAGAGGTTTTCACCTCTGGATATGTCTTTTATTTTTACTTTTGTAGGTTCTGAGACTGCCACAAAGTGGTTTTCACCCTCAGAACTCCTTTTCTTTTTTTTCTTATTCTTATTTTTTTGACTAAGATACTTGATGTCTGACTCCATCATGCTAACGCTTGGTTTGCTGATGGAAGTCCTCATAGGCTCAACTGCATTGAGGTAGCAAGCAAGGGCATAGTCATTGGGAAAGGTATAAATACCTTGGCTTAGATTTGTAGAGGTTTGGTCAAGAAGTTCAAGATTTTGGATAGTCAAAGTCATGAAAGATTGGGAAATAGTGTTTATGGAAATGGATCTATCATCATTGGTCCTAACCTGATGCTCAAGTTCAAAGGTGATATTACAACTTAAGACGTTCAATTCATGTATAGGCTCAATGTCATTGTGTGAGTCCACTTTAGCCATCGGTGGATCAAACTTGATAAGTTCATCATTTCGCTCTAAACTTACATTGGGTTTAGGTGCATATTGGTGAATAACATCAACATATTTCTTTGTAATAAGCTCATATTCTTCTAGAATGGCTCCCCATTCATAGTCATTAGATTCTTCATCTATGCCTCTAGGAAATCTAAGAGCATGAGTAAAGTCAGGGTGAATACCCCAAGAAGGGTTACCCTCAAATTTTGATTTGAATTCATACTAATGGGAATATGTCTCAGAATAACTACCACCTTCCTCTTTGTCTATTTGATTTTTTTCAATATTAGTTGGTTCTTGTGTTGCAACTATCTCTTGCTCTATAGTAGGTTCTTGTGTTTCTACTACATTAATTCTTTTTATTGGATCATCTTCAATGTCAAGAAGGTCTTTTATTTCTTTAGGCAAACACTCATAGGGAATGAGATCTTTAGTGGTGTATGAATCATCACTATTAGATTGTTATGTTGTTTCTCCCTTTAGTTGATTTGTTGTGGATGGCTCAATCTATTCTAATACATGTGGAGAGTTCTTGCTAAGATAGAAAGGTTCCTTCTTATATCCAAGACCTATTGTATTCTTGTTTGCTCAGCCATGATGATCAAGAGGTGACATAAGACCTTTACCCTGTAGTCCTAGAGGTCCTTTTCCAGTATATCCCATTTTAGTGATCAATTTGTCTCCTGGGCCATATGACTTAGAAGGGATATTCGGTATTTTAGCATCACATTTTTGAACCACTTTAGATTTGGGTTCATCTTTGTATAGCCATGCAAGAACGGCTTCATCTTCTTCAAACTCTTGCTTAGACACTTGTTCTACAATAAAATTTCCTTTATATGCTTCAAGAGGTTCTTTAGACTCTAGTTTGGACTGTTTTAGAGTTTTCCCATAAGACTCAGGCGAGATAGGGAGAGATGTCAAAGATAGGACTGGCTCTATAGTATATTCTCTCATACCATTTTCTTTGATATTAACCTCTTTAGCAATGTCTTCCATCTTGGATGTTGAAGCAATGTCTAGCTGCTTAGTGGAAGATTCTCTATTATTAGGAACAAGTTTATCAGCACTCTCCTTCAATGTATTACAAGTTGTATATAGATCAGCTAGAATCGTCACCTCTACTCCTTCATAAGGAAATTTCAAATATTGATGATATGTAGAGGGAATAGCTTTCATCTCATGTATCCAGGGTCTCCCTAGAAGGATATTGTAAGCCAAAGGTAGATCAAGAACTTGACATATAGTATCTCTGATGACAGGACCTGCTCTGATAGGTAAGACAGTTGTTCCTTTGGAAGATCTTTCTTTCTCATCATATGCTTTGATGGTTATCTTCTTTCTAGGATCAATGGCCATCTCTGAAAATCCCAATTGTGTAATCAAGCTGAAAGAACAAATGTTTAGACCAGCGCCCCCATCTATCAATACATGTTTGACACGACAGTTTTGGATCAAGACTTCAATATGCAAGGGCTGGTTATGTGGATGATTCAATGAGTTATCATCTTCCTCTAAGAAGAAAATATACTATGGAGACGTAAGATGACCAACCATAGTCAGGAATCTGTCTAAATCAAGGTTATCGGGAACATTGGATCCAAGCAGAGCTTTGTTTAGAATGGTTCTATGAGCTGGAGATATCCGAAGCAAATGAAACATGGAGATTTTTCATTTGTGTGTTGGAGTTGTTGGAAAATACTGTATGAAGTAGGCCTTGTGTCTTTAGGATTTGAAGATTTAGATGTATCCTTCTGTTTAGAAGTAGATGAAAGATTGAAAGGCACCTTAGGGACATTGGCTGAATTTGGTATTTGTCCTTGTAGGTGGGCCTGAGCTTGTGATCAAGTAACTGCATTAGCTGATTGATTTTCTCTATCTTTTCTAACAATTGTGATGACATTGCAACACTCAGATAGACATGGTTCAACCATATTGATGACAGTATTGTTTCCAGAGTATGCATAATTGACTTTAGCACCCATATTAGGCTGAGAAAAAGAATCTTCTTTACCATGTATAGGAAATGGTTCTGTGAATGTTGTATGATCATTATTGCTCTTATGATTGTCAATCATGATGTCTCCATTATCAATTTTGTCTTGTATGATGTGCTTCAAGAGAATACAGTTATTAGTCTTATAACCTTTATTGTGATGGAATTCATAGAAATCATTCTCTCTCCACCATTTTGGTTTAGGTTCAGGATCAAAGACTTTTATCTCAGGCAAGTAGATGATTTTGTTTGCCAATAGAGTTTTCATTGTAGATTCCAAGGATTCTCCAAGAGGAGTGAATTTGCGATTAGGGTTTGTAGCCCAAGGTTTATAATCATATGAGTTTTTGTTGGACTCTGTTGCTTTAGCTTCGAAAGATTTGATGGCTTGGGTACCAACAGTGAGATTGAAAGCGGGTGCCTTAGATGGGGCATGGATATTATCAACAATGCCATCTATGACAACACCTTTATTCTTGTTCCAGTTTTTGTTCTTGTCCTTAGAACTAGATCTAGATTCATACTTGTCCTTTTGAAGAGTGATGTCTCCTTTTTTCACAAGTACTTTCTCAATTTTGATTGCATTATCTACCATCTTATCAAAAGATGAATGATTTTGCATTTGTAAAGGGTAGTTGATTTCTAGAACAAGATTGTTGATGAAGATTTTTGGCTTCTCATTTTTTGGAATGGGTCTAGCATATAGAGAAAATTTCTTCCTCCATCTCTTGAGAAACGTTAAGAATGGTTCACCTAGATATTGTTTCAGATTGTAGATTTCAATCATGGTGACTGGATGTTGAATATTGTAGGATTATTGTTGACAAAATAGTTTGATTAACTCCTCAAAAGTTTTGATAGTTGGAGGCATTCTAGAGAACCAATGAATGGCTGACCCTCCCAGAGATCGAGGGAAAAGATGCATTAAGTAGGTTGGTTCGTGCATAAACTCCATAGATTGAGTATAGAATTCTCTGACATGATCTTGAGGATCAGAGTTTCCATCATACTTATCATATTTAGGCATCTCCACTCTTTTAGGGAATGGTGACATGTACAAGTCTTTATCAAATGGAAAAGGACATAGGGCCTCCATGGAGAACTCCCTAGGTTCCTTTTCTTTTTCAAGTTTGTTAAGTTTGACTTGCATGGCATGCATCTGTTTTATCATAGCCATGATAAGAGTTTCTTCCTCATGTGTAATGATATCTTCAACATTAAAGTTTGGAGGAATTTTAGCTCCTTGATGAGCTAACTCTAGAAAGTATGCTTCTCTATCTTCTTTCAAGAAATGTTTCATCATTCTTTTGAAGTTATCATCATTTTGATATTGGGCAATTTCAGAGGGTGTAGGTTCTTGATCCATACCGTGTTGATATTGATGTCCTTGAGACCTGTGATGTATCCCTCCGTGAGACATGTTAGGAGTTATAGGACTCCCTAGATTAGATTGAGGTGGAGTTTGTTGATTACCTCCATGAGTTGATGGAGGGGGTATATAACCAGTTTTCAATAAAAAATTGCCAAGACCGTCATCTTTGTAAAGACCAAAATTGTAGAGTTTCTCAAGACTTGGACCTATGTGAGTAGACAAATTTTTGGTGTTAAGTGATTCTCCGGATTTCTTATGTGAGGAAGCTCTAGTTTCCACCATTAACCTTGGGTGAAGCAAGAAAGCAAGATGAAGACAATTGAAGAATGACTTGATTTAAGATCGAATGACGTAACCTTGCCAAGATTGAATTGATTTAAGATTAGATCAGACATAAATGAAGGATAATGTGCTATAGTAGTGTGGGTAGACACCCAACAGATGGCGTGCACAAGCTCACAACACTTAGCCATTTTAGTAACAAGACTGAATTTAAAGATAATTTTGACAAGGTTTTGACACAAGATGAAAAAGACTCAAAATTGATAAATCAGAAGACAAAATCAAACTCAAGAGCTCACTTGAGGAAAATGAATCAATTTGTTCTAGTTTCTACTTTGTTCCTGACACAGTGATTTGTTTGACAGATTCTAGAAATAGGCTGTAAAAACTGAGTCTCTGACAATTTTGACCACTTTCTAGTAATTTTTCCAAATTTCTCAAACTTTCTACAAGATCATACGACAGTGGGTATGCTCTGAAATGACAGTTGACAAAACTTGTATGACAATTGCAAAGCTCGCATGATAGTTGATAGCATGATTTTGACTTTTTGCTTTTGACTGTGGAAAAACTCATACGACACTATGCAAGCTGTCATATGACAATACAGGGGTTCTGAAATGACAATTGCCAAAACTCGTATGACTTTCTAACCTTGTGGGATGAATTTTGACTCTATAAAGGAATTTTACTTTAGATTTTGTAAATTTTTGGTTTTCAATTTCAGATTGTTCGCAAATTTTTCTATCTAGGTTTGAAGATTATTTTGGGATCGTTCATTTTTGGTAACCAAATAGATAAACAAGCACGTAAAACAACAAGTGATTCCAAGCACGTCTGAAAATAATGAATAGAGGACAAAGCAACCATGCGCATGAATAATCAAGTGACTAAATGTGCTAATCCCTATGAGTGCTAATTGTGTATGTTCCAAAAAAAAATTTAATAACACACATATTCCTAGAAAAATGAAAATTTGGCCTTACTAGGGTTTGTAGTAATGGTCTGACTCTGCAACTTTTGTGATCTCAAGAGGGCGAACTCCAATCCAGGTGCACTAGGGTTTTGACACACTCCAAGAAATTAATCAATCAAGAGCTACTAGGGAGATCTGACAGCCCAATAAGAGACCACACCTGTGAAGATTTCCTCCACAAGGACATTTATATAGTGGATGCTTCTACCATGACAAAAATGGCTATTACTGCTTGAGGTTCTATCCATGTGGTTGACCCAATTAAGGGAATGTCCACTATGGTTAACTCTCTCTAAAGGTGACTCACAAAAGATACCACATGGAGACTAGTTCTAGATTCAAGGATCTGAGTTTTTGATACTACCCAAAAAGGGAGTAGAGCATAGTCCTCTAGCCTTTTCACTTTTAACCAAAACAAAGTAGATAGATTAATCCAACATGCTAAGACCAAGATTATCTCACAAAGATCTATGATGTCAACCGCTTATGATCTATCAATCTCTCCGGAGAGAGAATGTATCAATCAAAAGTTGAAGACCCATGAATCTAGTAGAACATGAGACTCTCTCAGTAACCTCCCTGCCTACAAGGGGATCCTTTGTCAAGAAGAGCTTCACATGCATGAACAAGCAGAAGAAGCCCACTCTCTCGAGATCATCCACAAATAGTGTTCATAGGGCCTATTTACTATGTATAACAGATATGCAGAAAGCAAATCTTTGTTCATTTTATAGCCCAAAATGAAGTCTATGATATGAAAACAAGAAAAGTCACACAAGCTTGACACGTGAGAGTTCATTTTAATCCAAATCAAAATGTTATCAGCTGGAGAAGAATAACTAAATTCCTCACAATGCGCTTAGTAGACTTTTACCTGTTTAGCAATTTAGTTACGCTTTTTCCAATTAGATTCAGCAAATATCAATCAAAAATAGAAGATTTCAATTGTTAGGGTTAGCTATTAGTCCAAATCTGAAAATCAAATCTAAAAAACTACCAAAAATTTTGAAACAACAATTGAATCCTGGAGTCAAAAATCGTACAATAGTGGGTTACCTCCCAGATGACAATCTGGAAACTCGTACAATAGTGGGTGTCTTCTCATATGACAATCGAGCTTCCAAATGACAATGTGTACCTTTTGATGCAAGCCTCAATAGAATCAATTGTCGTACAATAGTGGGTATCTCCTGGTATGACTTTTGTCAGAAAGTCCTATGAAAAATGTATGGACAAAAAATAAAAGATCGCAGTTTGAACCAAAAAATGACAAGAAATTGATAGAAATGGAATGGAAACCCATTTCTGGGCCCCACGGTGGGTGCCAAAAATGTGCGTGTGAATTTTGTACCTAACTATAGACTCAACACTTCAGTAAATTATTAGAGGTTAGCAAAAACCAAAATCTTGTGAATAATTGAAACTATGCTAACTAGGCAATTTACTGCCTTCTAGTAGATGTGAGTATGATACTCTCAAATCAGACTGAGATCAGTAATAATGAAACACCTAAATGAAGGATTTGAATGCAAAATATGAAAGACTAGATGAATGCAAATTAAGCTATATTTTTGTATTTTCTGTGCAATAATATGAAATCTGTATGAATCTAATCTAGAATGAAATTGAATGCAGATTTAATCTAAGAATGATATGAATGTAAAGCTATGATATGAAACTATGAAAGATTATGATCAACTATGAAAGATCTCACAAATCGCCTGTCGCAAGTGCTCAATCCTTCAATCACCAATTCGCCAGAGTAATTGTGCAAATTCAAGTGTTGATGGAAAATGAAGAGCGAAGCCTTGATTTTATAAAAATCCAAGGCTTTGGGGATGCAAGAGAAAAGTCATAAATCACTCTTGATAAACTCAGGTTGATTTTTGAGTTATCAGGAAATTAGAGATAATTAACTCACAAAAATCATGCAAAAGTAGAGTTGTACTCAAAATAGAGTTTTAGATAAAATTTCAACTCATTGTCAAATGTTGAGTTTAATTTTAAGCTTGATTGTGAATTTCTAGTTGCCTGCTTTTCTGATTGTGCATGATTTAATTATAAATTAATTAAAAATAAAGTGATTTATTCTCAACTTAACTGATTTTTTTGAAATTAAAACAATTGATTTATGGGTTAATCAATTATTAAATCAAACTTTATCCAAAAACTATATTATTAAATATTGACAACTGACATTAATTAATTAAATAAGAATTTAATCAATTAGTCATGAGATTTTAGATTTATTGTCAAAATTAAATAATACAATTTAGGAATAAATATAATTAAATGTAATTAAACAATTAAGTGGAAGTATTAAATCTAATTAATTAAATATTCAAAATATTCAATTAATCAAACTTTAGGATAAATAAGATTTATCACCAAATAATTATTAAATTAAAGATAATTAGGATAAATAGGAATATTGCTAGGAATATTCCCCGATGCAGAATTTAGGATAAAATCAATTAAGATTCGATAATGTGCAGATATGCCTTAGGTTAGGACTTTGATGTCAATTTCGTTCAAATTGAAGATGTAGGAGGTTAATGAACTTATAGCCCATTTTTGGGGTCTTACACCACTTAGTGGCCAGTACTTGCCTTTAGTTTTATAATAAACTTTAATTTTAATTTTAATTTTAATTTATATATAAAGTGATTGTTAATCATAGATAACTATAAAATTATTATAATTATAGTCGTAATAATAAAAAAAAATTAATTTTACAAATAATTATAAAATATAAATTGTAATTAATTTAAATTGTAAAATAGTTTAACTTATAATTAATTTTAATGTTAATTATGTAGGCCTAATAACTATTTTTTATGTAGGAGATATTTTTCATAAAAGTACACAAATGAAATCATAATAGCTGATATTATATTGTTATTATATTAAATCTAAATTTATATTATATATATTAAAAATAAATTCAAAGAAATATTCAATATTTTATAATATAACAAAAATAGTCAATGTTATCTTAATATAATATGACACAAATTACACATTAGACTTTTGGTTAAAAAATTGAAAAAAAAATTATTTAATATTTTTTGAAGAAAATCAATTATAGAAGAGTCATAAAATCAAATTCCTAAATTGAGTCAAAATCTTTTAAAAACTTCTATAATTTTTTACTAAAAATCCTAAAAAAAACTCCTAGAAAAGCTATTCATGTTCTTTATTTACTTTCAATCTTCATAATAGTTATTAAATCAAGCTAAATAATAGTTATTTGAGCAAATGAATAAATTTATATAGAATGATAAATTTTTGTGTAAATATTAAAAATCAACTAAGTTATAAAATTATAAAAAATTGTAATAAATTTCACCACTTCACAATTTAATTATACTTGATCTTATTTACACCTTTTCTTCTTTTGTAAAACATGTTTCAATTGAAAAAAAAATGACTCTCCCCCTTTGAACTAAGTTTTTCCTCATTTGTAGTTAGAATTGAAAACATTTCATTGCCTTTATTTTGTTTCCTCAATTCCACTCGTGATTCCTTGAAACACTTTCCACATTTTGTGCACATGCCTTATTGCAGTATTTTATATTTTTATGAATATCACAATTCCCCCATTTATTCTTCCATCCAATGAAATCATTAACTTTTATTTTTATAATGTACAAAACTATTTTCACTTTTGTAGAAGAATACTTAGTGAAAACTTTCACTCTTCATGTTCAACTTTAGTAGAAACAATAATCCATCTTATGCATATTTACTCATCCAAATTTTTTTGTGGAAATATTTATCTGAGAGCAAAACATCTAGTTATATCTTTTAGTGAAAACACTTCACTTTAGTAAAAATTGTCAACCCCTACACTTTAACCTATCAAAATAATACTCTATTGTAATTCACATAAAAGCACCTTGATATTTTTTATATTAACATGTCCATTTCAATAGTATAAATTGCATGAAATTCACTATCTTGAGATCCACATTCATGTTGCATAAATAGTTAGATATGTTTGGCAAATACCATGCTTATCATCCCCTCCTCAAATAGTTAGTCAAGTATATAATAGAAAATAAGGAATTGTTGAATTAAGCTTAGAGTTAAGTAAACATTAAGCCAATTCGATGTGTTTTTACCATTATGATAAAATGTGATGTCTTTTCGATAGATTGCACATTCAAGTAGGTGTCCGAAAAGCTAATTTATTCTACATATATATTTTTTCTTAGGGTTAGGGTTAGGGTTAGGGTTAGGGTTAGGATTAGGAATTAGGGTTTAGGGTTAGGATTAGGGTTAGGATTAGGATTAAGGATTAGGGTTAGGGTTTAAGACTATGGTTGGGGTAAGGGTTTACATCATGGATAATATTACTGTTAGGTTAGGTTAGGGTTTAGGGTTTACATCCTGGATATATTTTTTGTTAAAATGTTATACATCCCAAAATTATGTATCATTTCTTATCAAAATAGTCAATACCATGAGGGAACATTGGGTAATGCCACCCTTCATCTTCCCTTATTCCCACCATCTTGTGAGATGATCTTCAATAATTTAATTAAACATGAGGGATAATAGGATACTCTTAAACACTTCAGAGAGAGGGGGGAGGAATGATAAGAGGATGGAGAGAAAGGGAGAGGGAGAGGGAGAGAAGGGAATAGGGAGAGGAAGAGAGAGAAAGAGAAGTGAGGGGGAGGAGGAGAGAGTGGGAGAAGGGATAAGGAGTTCCTTCTGAGGAATTTCAATGAGATTAGTGTGATGCAACTGATTATCATGTAGTGAAGGGTTGAAAGTCAAGTATATGAGAGTCATAAAACCCTTGGAAAATCTTTGAGAAGGTTTACAAAGGCATTTTAATGAGATTAGTGTGATGCAACTGATTATCATGTAGTGGAGGGTTGAAAGTCAAATAAATGAGAGTCACAAAACTCTTGGAAGGTCTTTGAGAAGGTTTAAAGTTTTTTATATGGTGTTTGTGATATTTGAGTGCAAGTTAGTGCTTCACAGAGCCCATTTGTGATGCTTAGTACCTAGTAAAAAGTCCAGTTTTTCAAGTTAAGTATGAAACTTTATGGAGGGTCTTGGGAGACTTAAATTAACCCACATATATTTCCTAATGTGTTAGAAGACCTTTATACTTTCTTGATAGAGTCTCTTAGCTTTTAATCACTTAATCACTTAAGTGGTGTACAATTGCGTGATTCTTTAGCACCTATCTCGGTGCATTTTTATTGTAGCTTACATAATAGGACTTAATAATTGTACTTAATGAACACCTAAATTCAAATATGGGTCCTCTAACCCTTCAATATCATTTAAAATCAATTTAAGAACTTATTTCTAGTATGGAAATATAGTGTGAGGTAATATGATAAAGAAATAACTATATTAGAGTAGAAATATGTATGAAAAGAAGCAAGTTATATAAAAGGGATTAAATATAAGTGGGAATTAAATTCTTAGTATTGTTGTACATTGACATTGGGATATTATGAAGTGGATGATCTAAATTGATCTATGTAAGAAGTTATAACTTGTTATAATGTAAAATAGGGTGAAACAAGATGGATAGGTGAAGTGAAGGTAGTATCCCAATGTACATGTGTATAATATGAAGGAAATAAATGAGAAGTATTAACCTACATATAGGATAAGATAAATTTATGTATGTAGGGTTAGAAAGATGGTAGTAGATAAAGCTAGGGTTGTGCTCAAAATAAGACAAGATATAAATGTATGAGAAATTAAGCTTTTGGACACATACTTGAAAAGTGTTTATGGAAAACACATCACATTTTACCATAATGGTAAAAAAACATAGAATTAGCTTAATATTTACTTAGCTATGATCCTTATGATCTTAACTGTATCCCTAATCATATCCTCATGAGCGGATCCTATGCTTTATCATAATGACAAGAATACACTATGAACGATTAAAAGATGTGATTCACCTATATGCATTATATTAACATATTTTGGGATGACATATCCACCTCTCTAACCATATCTCATTATTCATCTCTTGTTGTTCTCCTCCATATTTCTCACCTCTCTCTTTCCCCATCTAGGTCTCTCATGTCTCTCTCACCCTCGAGGATTCTCACCTTTTTATCTTCCCCCTATCTAGTTCTCTTCCTCCCTATAGACCTCTCTAGACCCACCCCATTTTCCTCTCTCATCCTCTTTTCTCTTGCATCACATCTCTATCTCTCCATATCCCTCTCTACAAAGGGTTTAGGGTGCAATATTTAGGGTACATAAGGTTGAGGGTATTTCCTATGTTTATACTTCTCTATATATCTCTCCCTCTCTCTATTCTACAACCTTTATGGTAAATAGTAACCTTTTTATAATTATTTTAGGATTTAAAATATACTTATGTTAAAATGTTTGATACAGTCAAAGAATTATGTGGCACCACCCAAAATAAAATGCATTGGACCACAACTTTGTTTCTATAAATTTTATAATTATGGTTTAATTAATGTTAGGGTGTAATTAGTATCAAGATTCAATTGGGGCTATGGTGAATATTTAGTTAGTATTAAAGAAAAGGAGAGAGTTCATAAAGGGAAAGGGATAAGAGGGAGTGGGTGAGAGATGAGGAGGAGGAGAGTGGTGAAAGGAAGAAATAGTGAGAGAGTTGAGATATATAGATGGGGATATATAGAGATGATTAATGAGACATGGATGGAGAGGTAAAGAGGTAGAGAGGGAGGGAGGGAGAAACTTAGAGAGGAGAGTGAGGGGCTGGGAGGAAGAGGTGGTGATTTGGAAAACTAAGAGAGAGAAAAGATGGAGATACAATAAGAGAGAGTAGGGGAAGGAGAAAAATATGGGAGTAAGGAGGGAGGGGAATATATAAAGGAAGAGAAGGAAGCTTGAATACATATATCAATGGCAAAAATATCTAGGGTCAACTTATATCAATGGCAAAAATATCAATATCAATGGCAAAAATATTTGATATTTTTGACCAAAAAATGCATACTGCCAATAATATAAAAAAAATGATGCGGGGTTGAAAACACACAATGTTTTCGACCTGCATGCTTGTACACTTATCCTTTTATGCACCTTAGTCTTAATCGCACAAGAACAATTTAAACTATATCGTTGATCTTAGAAAAATTAATCATCCTTTAAATATTTTGTAAAAAGGCAAATGGGCCCCACATATTGTGCACATCAATGTAACAATTTGACTATCGAATCCGGCCAAAATCACCCAGCAATAACCCAACTTATTTTGATGTCCAAAATACACAGTGTTTTTATATTGGTATAGCGAGGTCAATGCTATACCGATATGGAGTATCGGCATAACCTGGCCTATCGGCATGAGCCAAGAATCCCTTCCGATCACTCACCTCTCGCTGATGGTGAAGACATGTAGTATTTTTGTATTGGAGTAGCTAGGGTAAACTTATACTAGTGGTGAAAACATCTGATGTTTTCAACCAAAAGTTGGGTTATCACTGGGTGATTTTGGCTGGATCCAATAGTCATTGTTACACCGATGCGTGTGAGATGTGGGGCCTAGTTGCCTTTTTACAAAAGATTTAAAAGTCAATTACTTTTTCTAAGATCAATGGTGTAGTTTAAACTGTTCTTGCACGATTAAGAATAAGGTGTATAAAAGGATAAGTATGCAAGTGCAGGAGCCAAAAACATTGTGTGTTTTCGACCCTGCATCATTTTTAGAAAAGCAAAAAGAAATATTCATAAATATCACAACAATTTAAAAAATAAAATAGAAGAAATTTAAATTTAAAAAATTAGTATCGTTAGAAATGTAAATTTAAAAATAATTTCAAATGACTTAATTTCATGTCTTATCAATAAAATCAGATTGTTCAACTGACAAACTGCTCCCAATCCTTGCTCACAGTCTTTGTTCCCACTAACAAACAGATCTTTCAGATCTATTCTCTATTTCTTACCTCAGTTTTACTTTGTTACCTCTATTTGCTCCATTTTACTCCAGCCGGTATGCCTATCCCATGTATAATATGTATGGATCATGTACTTTTTAGTGTACGATGATGCAATCTTTCAGGAGCTTAACCCGTCTGTTCTCCAGTATGACAAGAAGAAGCGACATCACACATTCAAAGAGAAATTAATTTGTAAACACATAAATTGTTTATTTGGTATTCATCATTTTCATAGACATTAATTACTAAATCATAAACATTAATTACTACTAAAGTTTTAATTAATGTGTCACTTTCTTCTAAAATTTGTCCTATACATCCTTTGTATATTCAAATGTTATTAATATTGGAGAAAAAAGTATGTTTGAGGTTTTGAATTTTAAATTATAAGTCAAATTATTGGTTTTTGAATTTTGTTTAATCAATATTTATAATATAAATTTATTAAATTTTAAATTTTGATTAATTATTATTTCTAATAAATATATTGGGTTTTGAATTTTAATTATTAATTATTAATTCTAAAAAATATATTGGGTTTTGAATTTTAATTAATTGATATTTATGATCAAATGTATTAGATTTTGGCTTTTCATTATTAGATATTTATAATCAAATATAATTAATTTTGGATTTGAACTAATTATATTATTGATATTAATATCATAATTTATTGTATAATTCTGGAGTTTAATTTATTGATCACATTTAACCCATGCTAGTGCTCTTCCTCCTGAACATTATATATTGGGCATCTAAAATTATTTATTGTTAATATATTATCTTTTACTTACTTAGCTATATTATTTTATATAAAATTTATCTTTTCAAAAATTTAATGTTGATTCATTAATAATATATTATATTTAAAATAATATTAATATTTATTTTTCAACTAATATTAAAACAATTTTATTTTATTTTTTATATATCTATAAGGGTAGATATTTTTCAAAATTTACAAGGCAATTATATATAATATAAAATGTGTTATTTATATATTTTAGTAGAATTTATATTATAAAATCGTATAAAATATATCATATGTTTATATGTGTTATACAAGTTAATTGAAACAACAAAAATAAAGGAAACTTTAGAAAATGATCTCTCATCATGTTTTTATAGATTATTTGTAAGATATGTAAGATTTAATAGTTGGATTATGTTTTCAGTATAGTTTTGAGCAAACATGAAAGCGTCACTTAAACCCTTCAACTTCTATTCAAATATCAAAATGTATTAAATGTGTTCATTTTGTATAGATTAGTTAATAAATATAATGATTTTTTATTTTCAATTCATTAAGGTATTTGGACAACTAATATTATGATAATTAGATTTCTACACAAACACACATTCTATATGTTACTCAATTTTCGTATTCTTGTGGTTTAAAGTTAAATACATTTATCCTAGTTAACCAATTCTATGGTCTATGATGTCATTAGATCATATCATATCATATTTATAGATAAGATTTTCCCCTTGCCAACATGGCTCTATCAAGCTTTTTTCAAATAATAATTGTGTACTTCAAAACTTCAATGAATAACTCAATTACAAAATAGGATTTAAATCTTTTTTGAATGATTGAAATTTAGAAATGTAAAAATTATTTATCTATTTCCTATATAATCTAATTAACAAGAATTGAGTATTATTATCATTTATTATTGGTAGAATAGAATTCTTGGCATATTTCTCTTGATGCAAGTGATTTTATTTGATGGATATGAAAGACCTTAAGCACTTTCTTTACATGTTGGATTTCATCATATCCTTTGACAAGTTATTTGACTTAAACTCAACTAGATTTAGATTCCTTTCTACTATATAATCTATGATTTGTTCATATAATCATTTAAAAATTTAGGAACAAGTTGGTAATGGAACCTAATAATTGTGTACAACATAATTTTCTTTTGTATTGTAGAAGATTTGAACTTAGGACCATCTAAATGCCTACAACATAGACCATTTGTGTCATAATGATTATTAAGAATTTATAGGTCTAATAATTATTAATTTATTTAATACAATTTAATATATACATTCCCTACTTTTTCTTGTTGTGGAAAATTCATTGCCATTGATATTATAAGAATTAAAATATTAAATTTAAACTAACTAGAATGTTAGGAATAAGGTGTCTCAACCTTGGATAATTCCTATTCTTATTATTTGTTTTGTAAAATGTATTTCTTGCAAATAATGTAATTAAGTGTGAGTGTACATGTCTAGTTGGCATGTTGATGTGTCGGCATCTTGAATTGTGTGTAAGGAGATCATGGCTAAAATGGTTATGATGGATTCTTATGACACGTAAGAGCTATGTCTGGAAGATTCAATGACAAGTGAAGACATGTGGCAACTGATAAAATTGATTTTTGAGGGTTGCGAAGATAGCAAAAGTAAGTGTATTGTTGAAACATTTTATGCTGTCGTGATTTGTCTTCAAGAGTTGGAAAAATCTTCTGAAAGAACTTGCATTGCAAGTGTATTGTAAACTATAATAGTTTTGATTAATACACTATGCAGGTTTTGGAGTGCTGGGGTTTTTACCGAAAGGTTTCCCCGGGGTAAATCATTGTGTCATTCTCTATTTTCTGTATGCATGGTATATGGCTGCAATATCATTGTTAAATTAGTTAACGAATCTGAAATTGTAAGGATTTAAAAGAATTTGCACAATACTTTCCTTTAGAGATTAGTGTAGGAAGCTGTTTCCACACCTGAGTTTCCTTACATAGAAAACTACTCATCAAATGCATTTAAAAATTGTAACAAGTTAAACTTTAAAACTAAAAAAGAAAAAAAATCTCCATTTCAAAATCTACAACACCCATCACATCAAATCAAAAAACCTATTTCATTGTCCCTTTCAACATATCTTCGATGTACCCATTGCACCTTACACAACAAGGTGCAACTGCTAGTTTATCTATTTTCTTCTTATAATTGTTAGTGCTTGTTTGAAATTATACATTCTTTTTAATTTGAGTGGTAAGTGGAGATCCTAGGTCTTAAAATTAAATTAATAAAAATAAATATATGAAATAAATATAAAATGTACTTTATTAAAATCCAATGAATGAAAAGAAGAGTGAAAAATCTATATACCAGTTTTAATTTGTTGAGAATGAATGTTATATATATAAACAAGATTATTAAAGTTTTTAATAATTGATTTAAAATTAATTAAATTTAAAATAGTCTTCCACTTGTCTATTTACTATTAATAAAATTTAATTATTGTATCTAATCTTCATGAACTCAAATATTATTTAATAAATATTTACTAAAATATCAATATATATAATAAATATTAATTCATTATAATAATTATTTTCTATATATTTATTTTAAAAAATCAAGCCATTTTAAAACAAGTTTTTCCTAACATATCTCTTCGACCTACCCATAGTTTTTTATATAGTAAGTGGATTCAAGTTTCTGGAAATCGATGAGAAATTTTTTGTTGCATTTCATAAGCACTGTGCTTAGTATCATAGGAAATGAAATCACGGATTCTGCATTTTATATATACAAATCCATCATAGGAAACGAAATCATGGATTCCATGTTTCTCTAAATCAATGAGAATTTTTTTGTCATATTTCATGATACTAAAACTTTTTATATATACAAATCCCACTCAGATCTGAAATCCATTCAATGGAAGAACAATGGGTGTTTTGGCTTTTTGCGCTGCTAAGCTGTGTGATGGCGTATTTCTTGTTTCTAAGGTCCCTCGACCCTCAGGGTGTATTTAAAAAAGAATAAGTGAGGTGTAGGGTTGAAGGTAGGAAAAGGTTCAAAAGGAGAAAAAATTAAAGAAAAGAAAAAAAAAACTATAACAAAGAATACATATAAACAAATAAAAAATAATTAAAAAATATTATAACAAGAAAAGAAAAATAAACTTAAATAAACAAAAAATAGCAACCAATAACAAAAAAATTCTTCTATAATTACTAGTTTGCTTCTTTTTAGTTGTGTTTCTTTATTTTTATTCTAATTATTATTTCTAAAAATAAAAAATACTAAGGAAGACCTAAAGAATATAATTAAGTTTAAAAATTAAAATTATATATATATATATATATATATATATATATATATATATATATATATATATATATATATATATATATATATATAATTAATTAATTAATTAATTAAAAATGTAAGAAAAAGAACACATTAAAAAGGAAGAATCAAAAGATGAATAAGTAGAAAATAAATTTTAAAAGAAAAGTAATAAAAAGAGACAAGGAAAAATAATTTGTTGTTATTTAAGATTTGACACATGGTTGATCTTTGAATCATAAGACATCAAATCCAAATCAAATTGTCTTGCCTTGTCTAAAAGTTGTTACCTAGTCGGCTTTTATCCGTTTCCGGTGGTGAGTCGATCGTCCAAAATAAGCGACTGCTTAACTGCTTGGATGGATTTGTACATGATTGGCTGGCAACGAGGAGGAAAGGTGTTGATCTTCCCAAGGAAAAGGACTTTCTCGATATTTTGCTCGATTCGACTACCCATGATTTCATTCTGGAGAATATCAATCCTTTGGTTATGGTAAGTGTCCTCACTAATTGAAGAAATTTGAGACTTTTGGTTACCTAGTTGTTCAACACCTTCTCCACTTCTTTTGTTTCATTTGAAAAATGAAATTGTATTATTTTGATGAGTGATTTCTTTATGATCATTTGAAAAAAGATATTGTATTATTTGATGAGTGATTTCTTTATGATCATGTAGGAACTTTTGGCTGCGGGGAGTGATACTACCACAACAACAGTAGAATGGGCTATGGTGGAACTCATTGCCAATCCTCGTGTAATGAAGCAAGCACAAAAGGAATTAGAAGATTTAATTGGTCTCAATCGAAAAGTGGAGGAATCTGACATAGATCATTTAAACCTTATCTCAATGCTATAGTGAAAGGAGTTTTTCGACTACACCCACCACTTCCATTAGCGCTACCTCATAAGGCTGATAACTCATGCGAGGTGGCAGGATATAAGATACCCAAACACACCATGGTGATTGTGAATGTGTGGGCGATTGGAAGATATCCTAAAATTTGGAAGGAACCTTTGAAATTTATGCCAGAGAGGTTTTTTAATAACGAGAATAGTAAGAAGACATATAAGTTACAAGATTTTGAGTTGATACCATTTGGAGCTGGAAGAAGAATATGCTTAGGACTTCCTTTGGCTCATCAAATGGTTCATTTTACTATTGCTTCCTTAATCCATTCCTTTAATTGGACACTTCCAATAGGGATGGAATATGAGAAAATAGACATTAGTGATGCCTTTGGGTTAGTATTAAAGAAGGCTACAAAATTGCATGTGATCTCCACACCAAGGTTACCGATTCATCTATATTAATGTAATATGGTAGAAATAAGGATCAAAGAAATAAGAGTCAAGGAAGATATGATGAGTTTTTGTTTATGTAAATACTAATATAAGTTTTTGTTAAGTGATATTATGATTTCTCATGCGTATGTGTCTTGCATGATAATTTGCGGCCTACATATTGTATATCAATCTTTTATGTTCTTGGTAATTTTCTTGCTAATTTGAGTTCTTGAATCACAATGCTTTGTATTGCATTTGGGTTTCTACTCCCCATTTTGAAATAAGAATAAATAATAATTAAATAATAAAGAGTTATTAAATAATAAAATAAATAAATTAATAATATTAAAATATTAAAGAAATGGATTATATATATATATATATATATATATATATATATAAACCATTCTAATATGTGATGCTTCTGACCCGTCCTCATGGGTCGTGTCTCCATTCTCACGCGGGTATAAGGGGAAGATATATATGCAGCCATCAAAGAGGGTACTAAGGGAGTTTAGCCATGAATAAAACAATGTGAAATCTTACCATCAATCCATTGAGGGTTTGGCAGATTGATTCCAGTCATACACAGAAATAGGAAATATAGAGGAGTGTCAAGTCAGCTTTTGGAGGAGGATATTGTGTCCTTGGAGGAATGAGTTCTGGGAAGCCAACAAACTATATTTCCTTATGAAGATATCGATAGCTGGAAATCTCTTTCATTAGTGATGACACCTGAGCAGCGACCAAAGTCTTAAAAGTACTGATCATGTTTGGAGACGTAAATGTATTATAGTTATTAATCATGAAGACCAATTAATGAGCAACAATAATATGTGTGAAAGAATTCAATAGTTGAATAGTTGGCTAAATCGTTATGAGTAAAGCTCATTAAGTATCAATTCAAGGAGATAATAACATACTTTGTGGTTAAAGGAATAAGAGCAATTAATAAAGAACATCGATTTGCTAAAGACAAACAGAGATTAGTGATTAAATCATAAAACAAGTGCTTGACCAATATGTATAATTAACAAATCAAGGAAGCTGCCATTTCTTAAAGTTATAATGGTGCAATATTAATAGTGTGATTTGACAATAGACGTGTGATTTGTTAAGAAATGCAATTTAAAGAGATATGACTTGTTTTAGTAGTGGTGACTATTCAAAGGGGAATTTCTCTAAAGGAAATGATAGGAAATGAGAAGTTATAAAAGGGAGAATTACGAGATGATATGTAGATACCAAGAAATCTATATATGAAGATCAATAGATAAGTTAGAAGATATTAGAAGCAATGTAGTAATCTGGTTATATAGAGAAAATATTTAATAAAGGCTTGCAACAATCTTTAGCAAACTTATACATAGGTCCAAATGCAAAAGTCGAAGAGGCGATAAAGATAATTTTTGGATATGTATTTTCGATTGAATAAAAAACAACAAGGTGATATTGTGCACAATCCTCATTGTGTAGTTCAATCACAAAACTAGTTAGCTAAGTGTAAGAAATTGAAGAATAAACCCAACTTTTAAGTAGCCAAAAAACAAATGCTCATTACACCATATGAGTCCATGATTTGCATTTAGATTCTCATTTATTGAATAGTTTAAAATTATAAGGGATTAGAGGATTTGAGTCTACATTTACCTTATCATCTCCTATTTACAAATGCATTACTTTACTCCATATTTGATCAATATGGTTTTGGCAAAATGGCAAAAAAGAAAACAGTATGCAAGGTCTGGTCTGTGATTGGCTCTAATCACTATTTTCAGTTGTATATTCTTGTTAATTTTCAACATCAATACACTATGTTGTGTGTTCTCATGAATGAATCCCTAGGCTTGTTGTAGATAAATCGTACATGTTTTTTTTCTCCCATTGATCAAAGCTTCTTAGGATTTATTTTCTTTTCCCTATTTTGAGATAGCAAACAATGAATTTCTTAGCCTTCCTATATTCTCTTCATATTTGCTAGGATAAAATCACATTTTTTACATACTCAATTATTGATACTTTTGCATGAAAACTTGTTTCTTTCATGGTTTTTGAATTAATTTCTTCACTTCTTTCTTTCTTCCATTTTGTTTCTATTGCCCTAAATTTCCTATTCTGCAAATTTGGCCAAAATCTATTTTAAGGTCTTTGTTTTTCCCCTGCCAAGCGTCCCTGAAATTTTCATGGCCTCACGTTTTGTTTCCTGGCCTCTGTAATTATTTCATGCCCTTGATCTGTAGGTTTAAAAATTCATAAACTAGCCGTTATAGGCCAAAACCCTTGAAAACCCTAGAGCCTCATTCTATTTCCTTGTTACTTTATCGGCAACTTAAGTGACTAAAGGGGCATGTGCGTATTAAGTTTCCTCTTGTTTGCCAGTTCTCTTATTATTTCCGGTGGTCACCTTTTCTTCCTGCGAACTGGCGGTTCCTTATTCTCCTGGTCGCGAAATTAAATGGCAGTACCCTAAGTTATTCAACGAACCCATGATTTGCCTTCAGTCGGGCATTCGCTTAATGAAACCCTGGGTTCATGCTTGATTCGGTGAATTAGCAAACTCCCTTTGTTCGTGTATTCGTTCAACTTAACCATAGTTCATCAAAGTATTTCGCGAATGAAATTGCCTTGTTCACTGATTCGCCAGGTCAAAGTGGGGTTATTTTTGCAGACAGTGGTGAGTTTCTGCATCGGACGGTCATCTTATGTTCGAAAGGAATATTCTAGGGTCACGAGGAGATGAGACTAGCTGTAGATTTGGTGTCAGGGTTTTTGTCTTCAGTCGGTGGTTACTTTTCCTATTCGACGATTCAGCAAATGCAGTGGTTCGCATAGTCTCTTAATTCTAGTGGTTAAGCCCTTGACGGCTAGCGACTCAGTGAGAAGTTAACTTCCCTTCAGTTGCACAATCGTTGAATCTTTCGACAATCTCAGATAACCAAGGGTCCCAGTTAGCAAGATCTACGGCCGACATGTGTTCTCATAGGTTTGTGTCAGAGCATCAAATCATGCGCCGACCGTCAATCTTGATTTGTTGTCAAAGCTCTGTTCGGTGGGTCCCTTTCTTTCTGACATGCTCGCATCCGATTGGTCCACATAGTGATGAACTGGAACATGTCAGTGGGTCCTGATCCTTTTAGAAGGTTAAAGTACAGTAGGATCTTGTGGTTGTCGCTACACCACTGGGATAAGATGCACACTTTTTAAGTCAGCAGTTTAGCAACAACCTATTCGATGTTCTTTCTGTAGATCGTGGGTCCGTCTGTCAGGTATGCTGACTTGCTCAAATGTATTGGTCCGCGTGGTGTTGACAAAGATTTCTAGTGGGTCTGATGTGTCAGAAGGGGGTCCCGGTCTAAAAGGATCTACGGCTGGCGTAAAAGCGTAAGGAATATTCTGGGGCTTTGAGATCTTGCGCCTACCGTTAGATCAGGATCTTATCTTTCATGGGTCCGATGTCAGGGAAGTGCTGAGGTGTCTACCGATGGAGCGGTCGGAATGAATGAAAGAATGCTAGGTGGCATAAATGGGCCCAGGGTTAGTAAAGCTTTCTATGAACCAGTGAATAAGGGGTCTCTCTTGTTCGCTAGATTAAGCCACGGTTAGTAAAATGGTTCAGCTATTCAGCGACTGCAGTGTTCACTGAATCGCTTGACCCAACTAGAGTTAAAAGATATATCTCATGACTTAGAATTCTTCAGTCGCATGGTCCGCCAAATGACTTAAAAGAGGAGGGCTCGAGGTGGGTCCAAATATGCGGACAGGTCGATATGCTCGCCTCTCATTGGCCGCTGACCTCCACGGTGGCGTTTGACTTGTTAGACGGGGATTTTAAGTAATTTTTTTAGCACATCTGGGCTGTTCATCTACCGGGAAACATTAGACATCGACGAACATGTTTTAAAATGATCGGTTAGCCATTGGTTTTCAAAAATTCAAATATGTCTATGATGTTTTTGCCAGTATCTGATTTGCAGACCACGGGTGGTGAGGTAGCTCAAGGAATTTATGTCTCTAGGACATTTGCAGTTAAGGGGAGATGATGAGAGAGGTCTGGGTGGCCGTCTTGGGTCGATTCTTGTCCCAAAAAAGTACCAACCAGTGCATTCATGGCGGGACTTTTGTGCAGGAAAGCAGATAAATCCAGGTTGCTTGTCTGCGAGTTGATGCAGTATAGGGATGGACACTCAGTGATGAATATCTGATCGATTGAGATATTTACAAGAGATACATTTATGATCAGAAATGACGGACTTAGGGTTTGAATATTTTATGTAAAATCTTGTAACCCTAGTTAGGTTTTTGACTCTTGCTTGCATGCAAGAGTATGTATATATTGTTATTTTTGGAGCTTTTGAGCTCAAGAATTGACTTTTTCTGTAAAAAGAGAGGTTCACAATTGTAGAAGAAAATCATCTTTTCTTAAGGGTCATCCATGGTATCAACTCTACCCTCTGGCTTTATACAATTTTAAAATTTCCATTGATAATAAAATATTGTAGAGGTATTTTGTGACAATCCTTCATGTCTCTATGCTTCCTTGTTTGGATTATCTCTTATTGGATCAAAGTATTTGCATGTTTTTCAATGTTATTTTAGGGTTCCTGATCCCTCTTGCTTTCTGCAATTTTGTGTGTTACTATGTTTGATCTGATTTAGATGTTCTTGTGGGTATGCCTCAGCCCCCTTAACAATCTTGTCTCAATCCTACACTGAGTTGTAGAAGTGAATGCCTATTTGCAGGTCATAAGTTGTGTCTTATTCTCAGGCCCTCTTATGAAATACTTATGCAATCCTATTCAGTAAGTTGTGACCTATTAGACTTGAGCTTTTCATTGATTTCATTCCCACATACTGAGATCCAAACCCTAGTTTCGGTGCATCACCTAGTAGGTAGTTTGCTTTCAAGTCATTTCCCTTACAAGCATTCCTTCTATCCCTTTCCCTCCAAAAGTTTTACTTTCATGTCTAAAAAGCAAATTAGGGTGATTATCCAAGAGGAAGCAGCCTAGAACTTGGAGGTCTCATCTCGGTTAGCAAAGGTCCCACAACCTAGAGATGATTCCCATGTTATATTGAGTTATCAAGACCAAGAGAGCTTGAGACAAGGATGCAAACTCAGTGTATAATAGTTTCCTCTCAAATAATTGTCTATCGTTTAAAATTTCAATCAAGGACAATCTAAAA